>LBNU01022547.1:6230-21810 GCA_014162995.1 Artemisia annua
AAAACGGAAAGCCGGGGCGTTTTAGGGAATAAATGATTTCGAATTTCTCTTGAACATTTTGCTACTTTTCAAAGTTAGTAAGGAGAGGTTTTGAAATTATTTACCCTTAAGGCGTGATGTGATTACATTGCGTGAGGACACGCAATACCTTAGTCTGGGGGATTTTGATATGTGCTTATTCACATATCTTTTATTCACCATTATTAGACTGTTTTAGACCAAAAACTAACGTTCAAAGCCAAAGATATCGTGTTTTTGTATTTATGACTGTGCAGGTATGGATATTGCTAAAACGTCACAAAAAGCAGCCTAAAAGCCCGAAAAGAGCACGAGATGTGGAAAAGAGTTTGAAAGAGAAGAAAAAGAAGAAATCTACTCATGAAAAGCCCGTGAAGATGAATTATTTCTCAAAGGTTCAAGAAAGTACAAGAGACACTTAATCAAAGCTCATTGATGATTATGAAGCTATAACTTTCTAAATCCGAGCAAGTGATCACTTTTACATTATTGAAGATCTTTGGAAAGCTCGTCAACACATCACCTCAAAGTTACAAGGACTATAGTCGTATTTTAGAAAGTTAAGATAGTGTCGTATCTCTAGTTTATGCTTTGTATGAACGGAATTATAAAGACTAAGGGGCTAAGTGCAATATGTAAAACAAGGGATTAGTCACCTAGACTCCCTTAAATACCACCCCATGGCCTCATTTAGTCTTGGTTAGTTAGTTAGTTTTTGTGTAGTTTTTAGTTTTCATATCCTAGCTTATTTTCATGTTGTAGTGTAAGGTTTTAATACAAGCTTTTTATTTTCATGTCCAAGTCTTTTACTTTGCTTATTTCCTTGCTTATTTGCATCTCCTTTTCATCTTATTCAAGCTTCTTACTTCTACCTTGATTCAATATAAGCTTATAAAAGTCTTGCACCACCTTTGCATGAGAAGAAATTTTCGTGCCTTATGATTATGACTTGAGCTTATTTGGGTTTTGCTAGCTTGTGAGAGCTTTTGTTTTGTTTTTGTTTAGCTTATTTACAAGTTTTAAAGTCGTTACCTTTAGCTTTTTAATCTTTATTTTGAGTCTAAACTAGCTTTTCATTTACAAGCCCTAGAAATATGTTTTGCTTATTTTGATTAGTTGTGTTTTCTATAGCTTATTTTGAGTATTGGTCTTGCTTAATATTGAGTTTAAATAAGTTTTCATTAAGTTTTTATAAAAAGTTCACGTAAAAAATATGTCCAGTAGGTTATTAGGGTTTACTAGCGAGTTTGGAGCTCATTAGGGTTTAGTAGCGAGTATGGTCCATTTTACATAGCGAGTATGCTTTTCCTTTTGATCTAGCGAGTTTCATCTTGGCTAGAATAGCGAGTTTGGTCTTGGCTAAACCATAGCGAGTTTCATTTTTAGTTTTAGCATAGCGAGTTTGTTTTTCTTTTCAACATAGCGAGTATCATTCCCTTTAGTGTCTAGCGAGTTTCTTTTTTCCATTTAGCATAGCGAGTTTGTTTCCCTAGGTCTAGCGAGTTTAGGTTTTTCACAACCCTAGCGAGTTTACTTTTTCATATAGATAGCGAGTTTGGTTTCACATAGTATAGCGAGTTTCATTTTTATTTTGTCTTAGCGAGTTTTGTTTTTTTTATTTTATTTTCTTTAGTTTTTGAGTCTTAGTCTTTTATTGTCGTGTCTTGTTTATTTCTAAAGCCGAGCTAGGCTTATTTACACTCCATCGTTCATCGAGTGGAGTTTACTTTTATTTATTTCCTACCGTTACTCTGTCCAATTTTCTTTTAAACTTTTTAACTTAGTTTAATTTTCTTTCGTTAATTAAATACAAAACGACAAAAACATTTCCTTTATTTCTTTCTTTCTTAGTTCAAACTTTTATTTCTTTTTCGCTTCACTTAGTCTCATGTTTTCTCTCATAGTTAAACTTATTTCCTTACTTATCGTTCTTTATTTCATTTAAACTTTATGCAAACCTTTCGTAGCATAACTAAAACAAATTCAACATCTTTTAAACCATTCATCTCACATAACTCACGACTTGAGTGACTAGATCAATTTCAACGCTCGTTGGGACAACGATACCCGTGGTTCTTGCTTTCACTAGCCAAGAAGAAACAGCTCTTATCATTGGACAAGAAGACGTTTATTATTTTTGAAAGGGAGCTTTGAACGTTCGTCTATCTTGGAAGAAGATCTAACCATGTTACTTCATTATCCACATCAAACGATTCAGGGGAGTATTTGATTTCATTCTTTCATCTTATTTATGGTTAAAGAGGGTATAGTCCTCGGCCATAAAATCTCAAAAGCCGGGATTGAGGTCGACCGTGCCAAAGTCGATGTTATCGCAAAATTACCTCATCCCACGACCATCAAGGGAATTCGAAGTTTCCTCGGTCATGCGGGCTTTTATAGACGTTTCATACAAGATTTTTCCAAAATAGCCCGACCGTTGACTCACCTTTTAGAGAAGGAAGCCCCGTTCATCTTTACCAATGAGTGCATTGAAGCATTTAATACCCTTAAGAAGAAATTGACGGAGGCTCCTATTTTAGTTGCCCCCGATTGGGATTTACCCTTTGAATTAATGTGTGATGCTAGTGATTATGCAATTGGGGCAGTCCTGGGGCAACGAAAGGACAAATATTTTCGACCTATACACTATGCAAGCAAAACCATGAATAGTGCTCAGTTTCATTACACCACGACTGAAAAAGAGATGTTAGCAGTCATTTATGCTTTTGAAAAATTTAGACCATATCTTCTTTTAAAGAAATGCATAGTGTATACGGACCATTCAGCCTTAAAATACCTAATGGCCAAGCCTGATGCCAAACCAAGACTTATGCGCTGGGTTCTCCTTTTACAAGAATTTAAAGTTGAAATTAGAGATAAAAAAGGCTCAGAGAACCTAGCTGCTGACCATTTGTCCCGTCTTGAAAATCCTCACCAAGGCGAGCTCGAGAAAAAGGATATTGATGACTCATTTCCTCTCGAAGCCCTTGGGAGTGTGTCACTTGGTGATTCAAATTCCCCATGGTTCGCCGATTTTGCAAACTACCATGCGGGGAATTTTATAAGGAAAGGAATGTCGACCCAGGCCAAAAAGAAATTTTTCAAAGATGTGAAACATTATTTTTGGGAAGACCCTTATTTGTTCAAAATTTGTGCGGACCAAATCATTCGGAGATGTGTCCATGGTAAAGAGGCCGAAGCTATTTTGATGGCATGCCACAATAGACCCACAGGGGGACATCATGGTGCCAATTTTACTGCTAAAAAAGTTTTTGACTCCGGTTTCTTCTGGCCTTCGATCTACCGCGATGCACAGGACCTGGTGAAGTCTTGTGACGCGTGCCAACGACAAGGAAAAATTTCACAGCGGGATGAGATGCCTCAAAACTCCATCCAAGTTTGTGAAATCTTTGACGTTTGGGGAATCGATTTCATGGGACCATTTCCATCTTCAAACAAAAACAAATACATCCTCGTGGCAGTCGATTATCTTTCTAAATGGGTTGAAGCAAAAGCTTTTCCAACTAACGACGCCCGAGTGGTTGTAAAATTTTTGAAAAGTTTGTTTGCCAGATTCGGTACACCTCGAGCTATTATCAGTGACCGTGGAACTCATTTTTGTAATGACCGATTTTCAAAAGTTATGTCAAAATATGGTGTTACCCATCGACTTAGTACCGCTTATCATCCTCAAACTAGTGGTCAAGTCGAGGTGTCGAATCGTGGTTTAAAAAGAATTTTGGAAAGAACAGTGGGTGAGAATCGTTCTTCTTGGTCGGACAAGTTAGATGATGCACTCTGGGCCTTCCGCACAGCTTATAAAACACCAATTGGTAGCACCCCTTACAAGCTCGTGTACGGAAAGGCATGTCATCTTCCGATTGAGTTAGAGCATCGCGCCTACTGGGCTTTAAAACATGTGAATTATGATTTAAAAAACGCGGGTGATCACCGAAAAATCCAGTTGAATGAGTTGAATGAACTCCGAGATCAAGCTTATGAAAATTCTTTAATTTACAAGGAGAAAACAAAACGGATTCATGATTCAAAAATCAAAAATCATGTTTTTAATGTCGGTGATCAAGTTTTGCTTTTTAACTCAAGGTTAAAATTATTTTCTGGAAAGCTAAAGTCCCGTTGGTCTGGACCATTTACCGTTGCCCAAGTTTTTCCGTATGGAACTGTTGAACTTTTTAACCAAAAAGGGGAACATTTTAAGGTAAACGGTCATCGTTTGAAACACTACTTTGGAGGGAATCTACCTTTGGTGATCCCGGATCTCCAAACTTTCCCCAAGAACAACTAAATTCGGGGATAGAGTCAAGCTAAGTGACTCGATGATCAAAAACAAAGCGCTTCGTGGGAGGCACCCCATGCTTATCCTTTTATTGCATCTTTAATTTCTAATAAGTAACGCGAGGAGGGCGACCTCTTCCAATCTTGTGTTTGCTTGGTTGTTTGTGTTTGTTCAGGATTTCTCCAATTCATGATGACTCTCGTGCTCGTGGATCGTCTCATCTCCACTCGAGTCCCATGTCTTGCTGCTGGAATGGAAATCCTATAACCAAATCTTATCGACTAATGGTATCTTTGGCATACTTAATAAACGGCCTTAGATTTATTATTAGGATTGCCCTTACCTTGAAAACATTGAGGACAATGTTTATCTTTAGTCTGGGGGGGGTGAATCTTCGATTTGATTGACCTAGCACTTTCATCCTTGTTGTTTACTTACGCAACCCCGTTTTCCTCAAAAATCCAAAAAATTGAAAAATTTTGAAAAGTTTCAAAGCAAAAAGCACAAAAAAATGAGAAAAATATAAAAATACGAAAATAGAATAAAAGTTTTGACACCGAGTTTGACTTTCCTACTAGGTAAGAGTGGGAATAAAAATTTTGACTTGATCCGGGCGTGTTGAGCCGTAGCATGTTCCCTTAACCAAAGATGATCATAAAAGCTTTTGCTAGTTTTGTACACAAGGAGCTACTCTTTTGTCGGCTCCCGTACTTTACTTTATATATGCATGGCTTAAAATTATCGGCTAAGTATCCGCGGATCTCATTATTTGAGATTTTCAAAATGCGGAGAATGAGATATGATAGTGTTTATTTAGAAGTTAGTTACCATACGTGGAGTAGTGGTTCTCTTTAAAGCTCATCGAAGGTACTTGTGGCCTTTCGTTCCCATCAGCTTGTTTCACCCCATATCTTGTGTGCTAATTAAAGATGTTAGGTTTAGCCGATGAGTAGTTCTTTATCTTCTTAAGAGAATCTTTGCTTGGGAAATTGGGTACACATCATGGATACACGTCAATTGAGTTGTATTGTATATCGTTGAATAAGCGTAGTACGCATGTGGTTTCGGAGCTACCCAAAAGCCCGTTGTTATGTATGAGCTAAGGTGCTTTAAGACTTCGGATTGAGATCGGACCTTGGATCCTAGATTCCAACCCTAGCAGTTGGCGGTAGGTCTTGGATTGAAACCGTGAAGGTTCGGAGTTGAGAAGTTACTAAGGCAAGAAAAAGAAAGAAAAAAGTGAAAAAAAAAATAAAAAGAAAAAAAAAAAAAGGTATCAAGAAAAAGAAAAAGAAAAGAAAGAATAAGGATGTATGTTGAAGATTTATGGATCATGAGTTCTAGTGTTAAGACTAAAGTTGGTCGCGCGTGAGGTGCATGTTACGATCCTAGATCGGACGCATGAGGTGCACGTGAAATGTACTCGCCAACTTATGTCTATTTTTGATGTATTCCAAAGTCTTTGTATGTATCCAATATCCTTGATGTGGACCACATTTCTCTTGCAAACCTTCTTAAGGGAAGATCGATAACTACTTAGCGTTTGAATTTGGTATCTTTATCGGACTAAATCATATTGAAACGAGAAAATATGAAGCAATTCATTTCTCAAATCAATTAAAAAATTCTAGATGCACTAAGATTTGGGAGCGGGAGGTGACCACACACAAGTAACTTCCATGAGTGGTATTGGTATCTAACGTCTAAGTAAGCGGTGATCTCGTTTTTGCACTTAGTTTGGGACTTGTGAAAAATCAGGGACGATGAATTTTATCCAATCGGTCACTTTTCTATGAATCGTGTTCTTGCTCTATGACCCTTAATCGTTATCAAAAGATAATGAAAGTCATTCACACCGTCATATGCTAAAATAGTGTAATATGTGATGTACATAGTCAAAAACGGAAAGCCGGGGCGTTTTAGGGAATAAATGATTTCGAATTTCTCTTGAACGTTTTGCTACTTTTCAAAGTTAGTAAGGAGAGGTTTTGAAATTATTTACCCTTAAGGCGTGATGTGATTACATTGCGTGAGGACACGCAATACCTTAGTCTGGGGGATTTTGATATGTGCTTATTCACATATCTTTTATTCACCATTATTAGACTATTTTAGACCAAAAACTAACGTTCAAAGCCAAAGATATCGTGTTTTTGTGTTTATGACTGTGCAGGTATGGATATTGCTAAAACATCACAAAAAGCAACCTAAAAGCCCAAAAAGAGCACGAGATGTGGAAAAGAGTTTGAAAGAGAAGCAAAAGAAGAAATCTACTCATGAAAAGCCCGTGAAGATGAATTATTTCTCAAAGGCTCAAGAAAGTACAAGAGACACTTAATCAAAGCTCATTGATGATTATGAAGCTATAACTTTCTAAATCCGAGCAAGTGATCACTTTTACATTATTGAAGATCTTTGGAAAGCTCGTCAACACATCACCTCAAAGTTACAAGGACTATAGTCGTGTTTTAGAAAGTTAAGATAGTGTCGTATCTCTAGTTTATGCTTTGTATGAACAAAATTATAAAGACTAAGGGGCTAAGTGCAATATGTAAAACAAGGGATTAGTCACCTAGACTCCCTTAAATACCACCCCATGGCCTCATTTAGTCTTAGTTAGTTAGTTTTTTAGATTTTTAGTTTTCATTTAGTTCATAGAATTTATCTTATGTTGTAGTGTAAGGTTTTAATACTAGCTTTTTATTTTCATGTCCAAGTCTTTTACTTTGCTTATTTCCTTGCTTATTTGCATCTCCTTTTCATCTTATTCAAGCTTCTTACTTCTATCTTGATTCAATATAAGCTTATATAAGTCTTGCACCACCTTTGCATGAGAAGAAATTTTCGTGCCTTATGATTATGACTTGAGCTTATTTGGGTTTTGCTAGCTTGTGAGAGCTTTTGTTTTGTTTTTATTTAGCTTATTTACAAGTTTCCAAGTCATTATCTTTAGCTTTTTAATCTTTATTTTGAGTCTAAAAATGATTTTTAGTTACAAGCCCTAGAAATATGTTTTGCTTATTTTGATTAGTTGTGTTTTCTATAGCTTATTTTGAGTATTGGTCTTGCTTAATATTGAGTTTAAATAAGTTTTTATTAAGTTTTTATAAATATTTTACGTAAAAAATATGTCCAGTATGTCATTAGGGTTTACTAGCGAGTATGGTGTTTATTAGGGTTTAGTAGCGAGTATGGTTTAATTTGCATAGCGAGTATGCTACTTATTTTATGTCTAGCGAGTTTAATCTTGGCTAGAATAGCGAGTTTGGTTTTGCATGATTGGTAGCGAGTTTGGGTTCATTAGGTCTAGCGAGTATGCCTTTCTTTCTTTGTCCATAGCGAGTTTGTCCAAGTTCTTCCCTAGCGAGTATGATTTTCATTTAGTAGCGAGTTTGATTTCTTATTCTTTAGTGTGTAGCGAGTTTGTGTTTCATTGGTAGCTAGCGAGTTTGCAAGTTTTATCCCTAGCGAGTATGGTTTTCTTTTCATAGCGAGTTTGCTCCAAAGTTTTACATAGCGAGTTTTATTTTTCTTGTGTAGCGAGTTTTGTTTTTTATTTTCTTTAGATTTCGAGTCTTAGTCTTTTATTGTCGTGTCTTGTTTATTTCTAAAGCCGAGCTAGGCTTATTGGCACTCCATCGTTCATCGAGTGGAGTTTTCTTTTATTTATTTCTTACCGTTACTCTGTCGAATTTTCTTTTAAACTTTTTAACTTAGTTTAATTTTCTTTCGTTAATTAAATACAAAACAACAAAAACATTTTCTTTATTTCTTTCTTTTTTAGTTTAAACTTTTATTTCTTTTTCGCTTTACTTAGTCTCATGTTTTCTTTCATAGTTAAACTTATTTCCTTTCTTATCGTTCTTTATTTCATTTAAACTTTATGCAAACCTTTCTTAGTATAACTAAAACAAAATCAAATCTTTTCAACCCATTCATCTCACATAACTCACGACTTGAGTGACTAGATCAATTTCAACGCTCGTTGGGACAACGATACCCGTGGTTCTTGCTTTCACTAGCTAAGAAACAACATATCACTCATTTTCATTGGTTATATGTTTATCAGGTGGGATACCGATAGTTTTCATGGTTTTATGATACTCGCTAAAAAACTCTATGGTTTCTTCCGCGATAGTCTCCTCAGCAATGCATCCCTCTGGTCTATTTCTGTTTCGCACATGTCCTTTAATAACCTTCATATATCTTTCGAAGGGATACATCCACCGAAAGCATACGGGACCACATAATTTTACCTCCCTAGTTAGGTGCACTATCAAGTGTATCATAATATCAAAAAATGACGGAGGAAAGAACTTTTCGAGAAGGCACAGTGTCACAACAAGTTCTTTTTGCATATTATCTAGTTCTTTCAAGATGATTTCTTTCCTACATATAGCTTTAAAGAAAAAGCAAAACCTGATAATAGCAAATCGTGTGGGTGGGTGCATGATTGTACGTATAGCAATGGGCAAAAACTCTTCCATTAGCATGTGATAGTCATGCGATATAAAGCCAATGAGCTTCTTATCATTTTGGCTGACCAAACTAGAGAAATTTGAACAATAGCCTTGTGGTACCCTGATGTTTCTTAATGTTTCACAAAAGATGTTGGGGTATAAAAGATCAAAGTGCTGCTGAAGACCAAAGTGCTGCTAAAGTGTTTAAAGTCAAAGTACTACTTGTGATCAAAGTACTACTCGTTGATAAAGTCAAAGTACTGCTTGAAGATAAAGACTAAAGATTAGATTAGGAATATTATGTATAATCTAGAATATTCTATAGTTAGAGTTTGTATACTTGTCGTTCAAGTATTGTAAACCAACTAGGGTATTACTTGTGCCTATAAAAGGATCCCTAGGTCATTATTAGAGATATGAATACTCACGAATACTTTTAGAGAAAAGCTAAAGTTCGATATTAGCTATATTAGGGTTGTTTGTGAATCTGTACAATTAGCAAGTTCAAAGTTTGATTAATATAAAGTGTTGAAGTTGTTATAATTCTTCTTAGCTTTGTTAAGTAATTCCGCATACTTAATAGAGTAATTCAGTGTTTCATCATTAGTAGTTTAGGATTTATCCAAGACTGCTAAACCTTAGACAAGCTATAATAAAGTAGTTTGGTCAGAGTATAACGATCCAACAAGTGGTATCAGAGCTTGTGTGGAAACTCTGATTAAGAAGAAACCCTAAACCCTAAATCAAGTCGATCTTCTAAACAAACCCTACAAGATGTCTCAACCTGAACCTACACATATGCCATCCATCACCACTGTTAGAATTCCCATAGTCAAGAAGGGAGACTATGATCTCTGGAGCATGAAGATGAGGCAGTACATTGCTATTACTGACTCTGCACTTTGGGATATCATTGTCAATGGCAATCAAGTTATAGAAGAACCTGAAGTCGTTCCTGGACAGCCTAAACCACCTCAGCAACAACTCTCTGCAACTGTAAAGAGGAATCAAGACAAAGCTCTCAACATACTGCTGTCTGCTATCCCTGATGGCCACCTGTTGAAGTTTCATAATGCTAAGGATGCTAAACAACTGTGGGCTGCTATCAAAACAAGATTTGGAGGTAATGATGCTTCCAAGAAGATGCACAGAAGTTTGTTGAAGCAGCAGTTTGAAACCTTTGCTGTTGGAGAAAGAGAAGGACTTGATGCTGCCTATGAGAGATTTCAAAATCTTCTCAGTATGCTAGAGATACATGGTGTAGAAGTCTCTACTGAAGATGCAAACTTGAAGTTCCTAAGGAGTTTGCCATCTATCTGGCATGTGATTGCTACTATGATCAGAGGTCAACCTGATTTGGCTACTATGGACTTTGATGATTTATACAACAACTTGAAGGTGTATGAGCATGAGATGAATGGTAAATCAGGTTCATCAACCAACAGTATTGCTTTTGTGTCTCCTGCCAAGACAAGCAGTACTTCCACTAAAAGTACTGCTTATCCAGTTCAAAGTACTGTTGCTGATGTTTACTCAACTGTGTCTACTACCACTTCACAACCCTCAAACAACATCAATTTTGATGATGTTGTGTGCTCATTCTTTGCTCAACAAGCCACTTTACCTGTTACCTATGAAGAAGACCTACTGCAGATTGAAGAAGATGATCTAGAAGAAATTGACATCAGATGGCAAGTTGCTATGATTACTGCTAGGATCAAGAAGTTCATGAAGAAAACAGGAAGAGGGATCGATTTCAAGGCCAAACAAGGTATTCCATTTGACAAGTCTAAGATTGAATGCTTTAACTGTCAAAAGACTGGTCACTTTGCAAGGGAATGTAAGTTTGCCAAGTATCAAGCAAACAAGATGATAGAAAAACCCAAGGTTGAACTCAAGGAGCTTCCTGAACCAAAACCAAAAGCATTTGTGGCTCAAGAAAACTTATCAAAGGTTGACTGGAGTACTGAATTTGATGATGAACCAGTTACTCTCTCTATGGTTGCAATGAAGGAATATGATTGGAGCACAGCTTTTGATGAGGAACCAGGATGTACTACTTTGGATTCCACTGAAGATCTTGGAGGCTATGACTGGAGCATGGTGAATGAAGATGCACCTGTCGTGCTAGCTTTGGTTGCCACTGCACCTACTTCATCCACTGCTACTGAGGTATGCTCTAAGTGCAATAATGTGTATCAAAAGGTACTTAGTGATTATGTGTCTAAAAGCGATAAACATAATAAAGCTAGGTCTGAAGTCTTAGGTTTTCAATTGACCTTAAAGTCTTTAGAAGCTAAAATAATTACACATGAAAATAATGAAGTAGGTTGGGCTGAAAAATACCAACAACAGGACTATCAGTTAAAGTTAAGTGAATGGAAGTTAGGATGTAAGGTGTCTGAGTTAGAAAAGATAACTAAGGAAAGAGATGATTTGTTAGAAAAGCTTAAAAGTTGGAACAAAGCTGGTCTTTCTCATGTCCAGTTCTGTGAAAAACAAAGGAGAGCAAGTGTTACAACTGGTCTAGGTTATGGTGTTGAATATAGTAGCTCAGATGAGACCACACCTAGTCCTAAGGAAGAAGTCAAGTCAGAAGAACTCTCAACTAGTGAATTTGAAACTTGTTCAGAAGAAAACACATCTAGTGATGAGGAACCCATAAGCCCAACACCTCCTGAATTTAAGAAAGATGAAGGGTATCATGCTGTTCCTCCTACTACTGGCAATTTTCAACCACCTAGGAAGGATGTTTCTTGTTTTGGGGTAGACAGTCTAGAGTCTAGGAATAAACTTAAGGGTCAATCTAATTCAAGTAAACCTGAAGTCAAAGTTGAGATTCTTAAGAATCATAGGAATACTAAGGGATCATGGAATAATGTCAATGATAAGAGTCTCTCTAAACCTTTTTCAAAACCAGCAGTATTTTCTCACTTTAATCAAAGGACTGCTAGTCACTCAGCAGTTCCTTCAAATAATTCTTTCCAACATACTGCTAACTTAAGAAACTCTTCTCATTATTCACCTAGAGGTCACACTGGTCTTGGCTATAACCCTCAAAGATCTGGATTTGGGTCAATGAATCAAAAATTGTGTTTTGTTTGTTATAGTCCTAATCATTTGATAAAAGATTGTACCCTACATTCAAATTACTTAAGTCAATACCCAAAGACCAGATCTGCACAACATAGGCCTACAGAAACTAAACCAGTTTCACCTAAACCTGTTTGGAATTATTCTAGAAGGGTCAACCATAGTAATTTCACTAAATCATATAGGTACCCTCAACAGAAAAGAACTTTTTCTAAACAACCAGTACCTTCAGGTCATTCTTTTCAAGGTACTGGTAAGCGACAAACAGTATTCTCTCAAAGTACTGTTAGGAGATTTTCACCTAATCAAGGTACTACTCATGTAAGACCAAATGTTTCAAAACGAGCTCCTGGCCATGATACCAATTTTTCTACATCTAAGAGGCCTTACAATAGAGTACCTAAACCACAGACCTTAATCCAAAAAGTTAAAACTATGTGGGTAAAAAAGGAAAGTACTGCTGGGGACAAACCAGTACTTTCAGAAAGTGTGGGTGGAAAAGAACATGCTATTGTAAAAGAAAGTTGTTTTTCTAACAAAGATCAAGTTTTTGAACAAAAGAAAGTTATTGTTCATGTTTTAAAAGATAGTGGGAATTACATACTTAAAGATTTTAAGTATGTGACTCCACAAGGGGAACACAAGTCAGTAATGGCTTGGGTTCCTAAAAAAAACTAACTTTCTTATCTTTGTGCAGGGCAGCCCAGAAGAGGAACTTAAAGATCATTTGATTGTTGCTAGTGGTTGCTCTGGAAGCATGACAGGAGAAAAGCAGATTCTGTCAGATTTTAAGCCATTTTTTGGAGGAAAAGTTGCATTTGGGGATGATGCTACTGGAGGGAGAATTACAGGCAAAGGAACTATCAAGACTGTAAAGATTGACTTTGAGAATGTTAGCTATGTGAAGGAGCTCAAGTTCAATTTACTATCAGTTTCCCAGATCTGTGACAAGAAGTACCCTGTCTTGTTCACTGATACAGAATGTTTAATTCTCTCACCTGAATTCAAGTTTGAAGCTGAAGAATTAGTGGTCTTAAAGGCACCAAGGACCAATGATGTGTACAACATTGATATGAAGAATATCTTAGCTACTGAGAATGTTACATGTTTAGTAGCTAAAGCATCAGTTGAAGAAGCACATCTATGGCACAGAAGACTAGGTCATGTNNTGACTTTGAGAATGTTAGCTATGTGAAGGAGCTCAAGTTCAATTTACTATCAGTTTCCCAGATCTGTGACAAGAAGTACCCTGTCTTGTTCACTGATACAGAATGTTTAATTCTCTCACCTGAATTCAAGTTTGAAGCTGAAGAATTAGTGGTCTTAAAGGCACCAAGGACCAATGATGTGTACAACATTGATATGAAGAATATCTTAGCTACTGAGAATGTTACATGTTTAGTAGCTAAAGCATCAGTTGAAGAAGCACATCTATGGCACAGAAGACTAGGTCATGTGAATTTCAAGAACATCAACAAGTTAGTCAGAGGCAATCTAGTTTGAGGTTTACCTTCCAAAACTTTCAAGACTGATCAATCATGCTTGGCCTGCAAGAAGGGTAAACAACATAAAGCCTCCTGTAAGAAGCTCGAGGAAAGAACTGTAAGAGAAACTTTGGAGCTGTTGCATATGGATCTTTTCGGACTTGTTTCTGTTTCAAGCCTCAACAAGAAGAAGTACTGCTTAGTTGTCACAGATGATTGCAGTCGTTTTAGTTGGGTCTTTTTCTTGGGATTTAAAGATGAGACATTTGATGCCATTCATGACTTAATCATCTCCTTGGAAAATCAGTTAAGACACAAGGTTAGAGGTATTAGATGTGACAATGGGACTGAATTCAAGAACAAACTTATGGATGACTTTTGTGCTAACTATTCAGTTTTGGGCTGAAGCAGTAAGTGCTGCTTGCTATATTTTGAATAGAGTTTCTATCACCAAACCTCAAATGAAGACACCCTATGAATTATTGATGGACAGAAAACCTAGTATCAGCTTTATGAAGCCTTTTGGATGTCCTCTTACTATTCTTAATACCATTGACAATTTGGGAAAATTTGATGGCAAGTCTGAGGAAGGATATCTCTTGGGTTATTCTACAAACAGTAAAGGTTTTCGGGTGTATAACAAAGTTACAAAGAAGGTTCAAGACTGTCTTCATGTTGAATTCCTTGAAGATCTACCAAACCAGAAAGGTAAAGGTCCTGATTGGATGTTTGATCTTGATATATTGACTCCTTCTATGAACTATGTGCCTGTTAGGGGGGAGAATCAAGTTGTCCATTCAGAAGAAGACAATTCACAGTTCATAGTTCATGGTGTCAATGCTAGTCCTACAGATGCTGACAAAGAACAAAGTACTGTCAATAAAAACCAAGGTACTGCTAATAATAAGCAAGATACTGTTAACTCAACCACAACAGTCTCTGATGAAGATCAAGTTATACAAGATGAATTAAATAGGATGCTTTTTCAATAAACACTTGCAAAGTCCTATGAAGATGATCTAAGACGAGCTTATGAAGCAGAACAGACAAAAGAAAATTCTAAATCTTCAACTGACAACACTTTGAAGAACAGTACTTTGGATCCCAGTACTTTGGATCAAAGTACTGCTACTCAAGATGAAGGTACTTCTAGGGGAATCAAGTCAAATACTTGGACAAATACTGAAGATTGGCCTAGTTCATCCATGCCTCCATTTGAAGAATCAGATGATGAGTTGCAAGATGAAGGAATTTTTGGTGAACAATGTCCTGATCAAACAAATTTGGAAGATGATCTTAATGTACCAACAACTCACACTTCAAGAGTACATAAGAATCATCCTACAAACAAGATTATTGGTTCTCCTACTTCTGGTGTTCTTACAAGATCAAAAGCTAAAAGCATGACTAAGCCTCAAAATGCTTTACTTAGTTTTGTCTATAAACAGAACAGGTTGAATCATAAAGATCAACAGACTTGTTTATTTGCTTGCTTCATCTCTCAAGAAGAACCCAAGAACATAAAACAAGCTTTATCCAAACAAAGCTGGGTTGAAGCTATGCAAGAAGAACTTCTACAGTTTAAACGTCAAGAAGTTTGGGTCTTATGTGATATACCTGATGGCATGAAGGTCATTGGTACAAGATGGGTTTTCAGAGTCAAAAGAGATGAAAGAGGTAATGTCATCAAGAACAAAGCAAGACTGGTTGCTCAAGGATACAGACAAGAAGAAGGAGTTGATTATGATGAAGTCTTTGCTCCTGTAGCAAGAATTGAAGCTATAAGATTATTTCTTGCTTTTGCCTCTTATATGAGATTCCCAGTTTATCAAATGGATGTCAAGAGTGCCTTTCTTTATGGCAAAATTACAGAAGAGGTTTATGTCAAACAACCTCCTGGTTTTGAAGATCCTGAACATCCAAACAAAGTCTACAAAGTTGTTAAAGCACTGTATGGTCTTCATCAAGCCCCTAGAGCTTGGTATGAAAGACTTTCAAATTTTCTGTTACAACATGGCTATAGGAGAGGAGCCATTGATAAGACTTTGTTCATTAAGAGAGACAAAAAGGATATCATGCTAGTTCAAGTGTATGTGGATGATATTATTTTTGGTGCTACAAAACAATCCATGGTGAAAGAGTTTGAAGAACTTATGCAAAAAGAATTTCAGATGAGTTCAATGGGTGAGTTGACTTTCTTTTTGGGACTTCAAGTTAAACAGTCAAGT
>LBNU01022547.1:29556-41188 GCA_014162995.1 Artemisia annua
ACCCTTATTAGCTACTGGCAGGACTTAGAGATGATTAGAAGTATTTGATGTTGGGCTTAGTATATTGTACTTGGGCTTAGTTCTTTTGTCGTTGCCCCTTTTGTATCTCGTACTTTGTTTAGTTTCCCTTTGTAACCCTTGTAAACTTTGTATTAGAAATGTATATCCGTTTAACTTGTGTTCTGATTTGACTCCATAATGTTACACTTTAGCCCTTTTCGGGTTGGGGTGTTACAAAATGGTATCAGAGCCAGGTTTGGATCGGCGGATGCAACATCCGTAGAGCTTAGGCTATGACCTGTGAGTTTTGGACCATTAGGCTTCTACTGTAGGAACATAGGAACCGCTTTGAGAACTTGCTTTAGGAATCCCCTATATGAACTTAAGTTTTGACCAGTAAGGTATGGGTAGACTTTAAGAGATTTCTTATGTATCTTTGCTTCCGCATTACTCTGATTCTTGCCTTTGCCTTTAAGTTAAGCCTTGTAAGGACTTGTACCCTGGAAGTTAGAAAGTCTTGCAACCCGTGTTTGATTTTCAAGTGAGTTGGAATACTTCGGACACTACATTGATACCTTGCACCATTTAAGTTTCACTAATGGACTTTATCTCCATCCCCGTTTTGCTTGATAAACATTTTGATACCTTTCCGATCGTTCTGAAGATTATTCAACCATAATGTGTTTGACACACTCTTTGAATTTCGTACATATGGTAGACACAATGTATCGTTTGATACAACTTGACTTTGCAAAAATCAAATTCTTCCCTTCGAAAACTCTGGTATTTATTAACCATGGATATAGGAGTTTTGTTCCCTCCCTTTGACTGGTAAACCTTGCGTGCCAACCAGTTTCCTTGGGAGGTTATGATAAAATCTATATATGGAATTGTTAACTGGGCATGATGATGCCGACAACTGATATCCCGTGCACCTCACTTTTAACAAACATACGATGTTCGTATTACCGATGATTCACACTCTACCTATCACTTGTGCTAATGAGCTAAACCAGATCCCAACACTTTGAACTGTTTGCTTGTATCCCTCGACACTCTTGACAAACCATGTACTTGACTCTATATGAACTATCTATCCAGTTTGATGACCATATTCGTTCTATGAATTCGTTTACTTTGGCCTCTTGATTTTTATTGGATGGCCCTTCATAAGCTACCATGGACTGCCGTATCCGATTTATGAACTTTAACAATCTACTTCGTTCTACCTTGTTTTGATGACACTCGATCACTCAAATCTGTTACTATAGAAGATGCTTACGACTGACGTTACCATCAACGGAGTATACCTCATGCAGCACGTAGAGATTTAAGTTCGGGTATCAAGACAACCAGACTGNTTATGAACTTTAACAATCTACTTCGTTCTACCTTGTTTTGATGACACTCGATCACTCAAATCTGTTACTATAGAAGATGCTTACGACTGACGTTACCATCAACGGAGTATACCTCATGCAGCACGTAGAGATTTAAGTTCGGGTATCAAGACAACCAGACTGGAGGAGACGAACTATTGACACATAACCTGGAGTTGGCAGCGGCGGTGTTACCTGAAAACCTGGAGCTGTGATAGAAGACCTGTCGAAGACCCGCAGTCTTGTTTCTCTATTCATTTTAGTTGTACTAAGATGAATTGAGAGCATAAGCAGATTTGCGGATGGAAGGAAGCTCGGTGATCAAGACAGAGATTCTCAATTCCACACCACAATTCCATGAAGAACTGGCGAAGGCTTGAGGAACCAGACTCAAGATTATTGTTTTTTCTTTTCACCCTATGAGCTGATGGACAACCATGGACCGACTATTCGAGCTTGAAACCTTGAAATTTATTGACTCTTTTGACGACGTACCTTGCTTTTGATGGACATTCTATGATTTTCGTTACTCTTACGAGTAGTGTCATTTTTACTCTTGGTTATATGGATTGATTTGGTTACGTCATTGTGAGTTTTGTCGACTTTGTTTCATAATTGATCTTGACTAGGACCAACCCTAAGTCTTAGTTGGACTGCTAGGTGGTTTATAGATTTTGTTTCACGATCTTGAGATAGAGTATGACCATCATGAGGGCATATTATGTGAGGCTAGTATTATGACGCCTGATCAACGTGATAATACTAACGTCATATAAGTGCACTTATTATGTTCATAGGATATCTTGAGCCGTGCTTAAGAGAAGCCCTAGACTCTGTTTCCGTTGGCGACTATCTGCGATTAATGAGACTTTAGGTTCTTTTGACCTATACGTTTGATCTTCCTTATCGCCGTATGATTTGATATACTTGGATCTTCGAGAATATATTTGTTGACCTTTTTATCTTGATAATGATCTTAGGGTTCATTGTAGAGCTTTCTACCGTCCGATGTTATCGATTGAATTGTCTTCTATTCGCTTGAATGCCATTGTTCATTTTGAGGAGTACACATGTGTTTTGCTACCTATACGATTCACGCCTGTGAGACCGTTACTTTTGGATTGTTTGATTAAGGACCGGATTTATATGGAACCAAATTTGGACTGTTTGATTCTTGTACGTTTCAGAGGAGGTTTCGTATCGTCTAACTCTACCTCCTCAGCTGTCGCATGTTCATAACATCTTCCGCGCATCTCTTCCGAGGGGATCACTCTTATCATTCTTTGCATGTGACACCCTATTCGTTTGATTTGAAGCCACTTGATATGTTCTTTGTTGTGAATGGAAAACCATCTTAGATCGACAAGATAGGGTTATGAGAAACCAAGTTTTCGTGTTTTGCATAATTTGATGTGATCTCATCTGATTTGTATATCTTCAATTTCGCAGACGAAATTTTTTCTTTTAGAGGGGAAGAAGTTGTAAAACCCAAAATTTACCAAATATGTAAAATGACCAAATTGCCCCTATAACTTAAAACTTGAATAAAAACTTAAATAAAATACCAAATAAATCCCAAACACTTGGAAATGAGTAACATAAGATGGAAATTAATTTTGTTGGAGCATTTGAGATATTTGGAACTTATGAAAAATCATGCCACGCCTAAATACAAAGGTAAAGGTCCAAAATTATTGAAAGTATTGTACAAATTATATAAAAAAAAAGAAGAGGATATGCACAACCTAATTTTGGAAGGTGATAATTCTGATTTTTCTCCCTTTAATTACCCCAAAAATTCGTCCATATGATATTACCACTTCATCCATATATTTTGTTACCATATTCCATTTAAAACTAATTCTGAAAACCCTAATTCTCTCCTAAATACACCATGGCGGCTAAACAATTTTCCAGAACTGTTTGGTATTTTTCTTAGGCTATTTATATAATGTATAAGGTCATAAAAATAGTGGTGAAGATCGTGGAGTGATCGTGGTTCGTGTGTACATTGTTTTGGTTTGAAAATCCTAGCCGAGAAGCAATTATTCACACCTTCTTTTTCCATTCGATTCCATCACTTGGGGTATTTTTTTTATCACTCTTCTTATCATATATTATCTGTAGAAAATCACAAAAATGATCCATGCATGAATTATAAGGCCATACGAAATTAAATCATGTATAAACCCAAAATTCGTATAAAATTATATACGGTTATATTTTAACTTTGTGAACCTCAAACATATTTTTAAAATATGTAATATGATGTAAGTAACCTGTAAAAATTATATTTTAAATTATTTAAGGCCTAGAACCATGGTTTGTTAATTTATTTTGTTTATTTGTTAATCGGAAAAATTTATAAATTAATTATTGGACCAATTCGATTTAGGGTTGGTGTTTCTGTAATTTTTCTGGGAAAAATAAGGTTTGAGGATGCTTAAAATAATTATTTCATAAATTGGTAAATTGGGGATAAATATTGTTTAAGTAATTGTTACCGAATTGAATTTAAATAATATAAGGGTGTGTTTTGTAATTATGCAAATTTTTTTTGGCCATTTTTGAAAATGATATTAGACCAGTAGTAATTGGTATAAAATATAATATGGGGGTATTGTGTGTTAGATTTGGAAACTAGAACGTTTAAATGGTAAATTAATTATAAATTAATTTGATTTGGAAATTATTAAAAGTTAAGGGGCTGTTTTGAATAAATATTATATTGAGGGCTGAAATGATATAATTTTGATAAATTAAGGGTTACGATTGTTAATTGAATTAAATATGGTTATACTGGTAAAATAAATATTAATAAGGACTTATTTTGGAAATAATGTAAATTAAGGGTTTGATTTGTAATATTTGTAAACTCAAGGGAGTGATTGGTAATTATTGTTAACTATTGGGCTAATGTGATAAATATGGAAAGTTGTAATAATTACACTTTAAACCTTGAACTTTGGCATATTTGCATAATAAACCCTAAAATATGGGAAGTTGTCATATTAAACTCTAATCTTGCATAATTGACATTTTGAACAATTAACTCATCCAAACGTTAATTATAATCATGAATGGATAATATTACTGATTATGGAAACTTGCTAAATTTGGAAATCTGCTAATTTTGGAAACCTGCTATTTTTGGAAAGTTACTATTTTTGGAAAGTATACTAAAAAGAGATACCCTAATCATGTTTAACCTAAATGTAACACTTGGTTACCAATTCATATAGGTCCAGTGAAGCGGGATTATGATCATTTTTCCTTGTTTCCCTTGTTGCTTTTGGACTAAGGTACAGATATTCTGACCTATCTACAGGTTTCTCATGCACTCTTGTCTTTCCTATTCCTTTGATATCTTGAACCTTGTAATATTCCCTTGATTATTGAGCCTTGTTATGTTCCCTTGATTATTGAACCTTGTTATATTCCCTTGATTATTGAACCTTGCTATGATCCTTTTAAAACTGAACCTTGCTTGAAACTTACACTATAATTCTTAAACCTTGAAATAACCTTGTCATGATACACTTGATATAATAAACTTGATATGATAATATTGACTTGAACCTTGATTTGAACCCTATGTTAAAATCACTTACTTCGATCTTTGACTTATACCTTGACTTGAAAACCTATACTATGATACTTGATTCAAACCTTGACTTGAACTCGATATAGCCCTTGATATTTAGAAAGTGCCTTTAATATTATAACTAGATGTGAAAACTTTTCGTAATTATATCATGAAAATGTTTTGAGAAAAACTATTTTAAAATGATGTTTATGAACACTATGTGACATCACCTTTATACGACGTTTCACTAACTTTTATGAAAATTTCTTTTAAAGACTACCTTACTGGAAACCGTTACTTTTATGAAAACTGTTATTAAAAGATTTCTTTTAAATGAACATTTGACATAAACATTTGAATTGAACCCTTGCCATGAACCTTTATTTGGAACTTAATATGAACCTTTGCCCTGAAACTCATTATGAACCTCTACTTGGACTTATGACATGAACCTTTACACCAAACTCTACGTACACTCTCACCATGAACCTTTACCCTGAACCTTAGATATGAAATCCACATGAACCTTTTCAGTATGAACCTCGACATAAACCTTTCCATCCTGAACCTTTTGCTATGGACCTTGATAATGAACCTTTTGATTTGAATCTTGACTTGAACCTTTATGTGAACCTTGATATGTACACTTGATATGGAAACTTGACTTGAACCACTTGATATGAAACTTGACTTGAACCACTTGATATGGGAACTTGACTTGATATGAAACTTGGACTTGGACACTTGATACTTGAACTTGACCCTTAAACCACAGTTTGAGACTACGAGCCATTACTTGTTTCCTAGCCATGAAGGTAACATGGCCGTGTCATTGATGCACCGATGGCATGACTCTAGGGTAGGAGAGTGATGACCTATCCCGTCCCTTTACTTGACTTGTTATGGAGATGAAGTTTTGGCCGTTTGGGGCGCATGGATGCATCCTAGATTTGTTTCTTGTTTCGATGGATTTATCATATTACTTGTTATATACTTGGTGACTGATGGTGTGTGCGATACACGTCTTTCACATCTTGGGAGCTAGCTACTCCAACCCTTGGAGGTATCCCCTCATATTATACTTGGTATCCCGAGGTCTCCCCTCCGGATGCATGGTTACTTGATTACTTGACTTGACTTGATACTTGACTTGACTTGGGCTCGTGGTGGATAACTGACCTGACCATTATACCTTTATACCTTACACCTTTACAACTTTAATACAGGTTCTTCTTACTTCGGTTGTACTTCCTTTATGTTTTACTTTACCTTTCCATTGTCTTATCTATATCATTCTATATTGCTTGTTACTTTCATATCTGTTCACTGGGCTCTCGTAGCTCAGCCGCATTTCTTTTCTCATGCGGCAGGTTTAGTAGGAAGTTGGGCTTATGGATGAGAGACCTTATTTTGGGCTTAGAAGACTTCACCCTTATTAGCTACTGGCTGGACTTAGAGATGATTAGAAGTATTTGATGTTGGGCTTAGTATATTGTACTTGGGCTTAGTTCTTTTGTCGTTGCCCCTTTTGTATCTCGTACTTTGTTTAGTTTCCCTTTGTAACCCTTGTAAACTTTGTATTAGAAATGTATATCCGTTTCACTTGTGTTCTGATTTGACTCCATAATGTTACACTTTAGCCCTTTTCGGGTTGGGGTGTTACACTTCACGCAGAACTTGATGCTGAGTATGAAAAAGAAAGACAAGAAGCTGCTGTTCAATCAAAGAAATTAATGACAAAGGCTCAAGAACGAAATTTTTATATGAGCTATTTGAAAGGAAGAGGATACAAGGGTCTGAAAAAGTTAAATCATTCACAAATGAAGGAACTATATGATGCTGTCAGAGCTGAATATCAAAGACAAGTAGATGGCATTATTGGTTATGATACTGTAGAAGGAAGAAAGCTAATGGAAGAAAGCAACAAAAGAAAGAGAATAACAACTAGGTCACAGTCATCAAAGAAGTCTAAACCTACTATAGAGTTAAGGACTAATACTGTTGATGAACTGAGAAATTACTTAAGAGTTGTTAATTTTGAGCTTCCTAAGTTAGAAGAAGTTCCTACTACAAAGTCAAAGATATCTGGTTTAGAGGTTATTGAATTAGAAAAAGATGGTGATTATTTTGTTTTCCATAGAGAAGATGAAAGTTTTAGAGCATTCAATCTGCTGGTTGATATATTGCACCTGATAAATAGAGAAGATTTGTTTGATCTACATAAACAAATTCAATCTTATTTTGAAGATATTCCACTCAATGGAATTGGTGTAGTATTGCTGGGAGATTTGACTACTATGTGGGAAACAGAAGAAACTAGCACGGATGATATTTGGAAGAATCAAGAAGTATGGGAGATTCTAAGCTGGAGATTCTTTGCAAATGCTGGTGTTCATGCCTTAGAGCTGGAAGATGGTACAATGATCTACATGCTGGCAGAAAGGAGATATCCTCTTACAAGAGATTTGATGCTGAGGATGCTGGATCATGGTATGGAAGTTGAAAAAGAAGATGAAACAGCTCTAATGGTGATCAATTTGTTCATCAATTGGACAATTTTGAAGGATGATGATTGAAAAATACTGGTATGATCTTAATTGTATAAAATCTTTTGAATAAACAAGTACTTTATTCAAAGTACTGTTGATCGAACAGTACTTTCCCAAAGTACTGCTTGCAGCTTAAAACCAGTTAAAATCTTTTGAAATAACAATTTTTGTCATGTGCAAAATAATTTTTGAAGCACAAATAATTATAGCAACAAATTGTTTTTGAGTAGAACATGGTGTTAGTACTTGTACTACACAACAAATGGTATTAAACTCACCATGTTTAACAGACAAGAATGAGTTTGATTCATCATGAGGGTACGGCTCTGATGTGACAATCAAATCCGTTTTTAGTTGACAATTTACTAAAAATTGTATGGTTTCAACTCACCATATCTGAAATAAGTGAAGAGTTGACTAGCCCACAAGAAAATGGCTTGTGGTAAACGCTGTGGAAAATCCATTTATATGGTAATTAGTTCACCATGGTTGTGATCAAAGAACTAACTAGTCCATAAGCAAACGGCTTTTGGTAAAGACTACTCAAATCCGTTGATATCTGATGATTTGCTAAAAATCATATGGTTATCAATGTACCATGGTTTACTTAACCTAAACATTGGCTACTCCAGAGTAAATGGCTTTGGTAAAGAGACATCAAAATCCATTAATTTTCAATGATTCACCTTTCACAGGAGTTTACACACCTGGAAGTGATGATAATAGTATGAAACTGAATATGATTTGATGTACCTTATGTTGCTGAGTAGCTGAGAAGGGATTAAGATGCTGTAAAGACAAAAAGATTGTTGCTGATAAAGATTGCAGATACTTTATGCTGATGATAACAAAATAACGAGTATGACTTTCAAAGAAGACAACCTTTCCTTGACGACAAAGCTTACACATGGAAACTTGAACTCAAACAAGTAGAATTCAAGTTAGGGGAGGATTGTTGGGGTATAAAAGATCAAAGTGCTGCTGAAGACCAAAGTGCTGCTAAAGTGTTTAAAGTCAAAGTACTGCTTGTGATCAAAGTACTGCTCGTTGATAAAGTCAAAGTACTGCTTGAAGATAAAGACTAAAGATTAGATTAGGAATATTATGTATAATCTAGAATATTCTATAGTTAGAGTTTGTATACTTGTCGTTCAAGTATTGTAAACCAACTAGGGTATTCCTTGTGCCTATAAAAGGATCCCTAGGTCATTATTAGAGATACGAATACTCACGAATACTTTTAGAGAAAAGCTAAAGTTCGATATTAGCTATATTAGGGTTGTTTGTGAATCTGTACAATTAGCATCATATGTATCAACCCCGTCCTCAAATAAGGTATGCAGATCATTAACCAACGGTTCTAAAAATACATCGATATCATTTCCTGGGTATCACGATATCAAAACCGAAAGCATGATAAACTTTCTTTTCATACACAACCATGGAGGAAGGTTGTATATGACAGATAAAACTGGCCATACACTGTGATGCCTAGTTCCTGAGTTGACGTCAACCCCATCAGCCGATATTCCTAGCCGTAGCTTTCTCGGATCTTTGGCAAAGTGGGGGGATTTTTCATCTATGGTACGCCATGCCTGTAAATCTGCAGGGTGACGTAAAACACCATCTGTTACCCTCCTTGTTGCGTGCCATCTTAGATCTTCTGAAATACTCTCTAACTTAAAGAGTCGTTGCAGTCTTGGTATAATTGGAAAATACCACATTAACTTTGCCGGAGTGTTTTCATAAACTTTACGTGTCTTATTATCCACCTTCCATCTTGATATCCCACAAGTTGGACAAACAGTCAACTCCTTGTTATCCTTCTAGTAAAGAATGCAGTTGTTGCTACATACATGTATCTTTTCGTATCCTGATCCCATCATTCTCATTAGTTTTTTGGCCTGATAAGTTTTTTCAACCATTTCATTACCAGCTGGTAGCATTTTTTTTATCAATCCAATTAATTCAGTAAAGAACTTATCAGAAGCTCCATACTTACCCTTCAAGTTGAGTAGTTGAACTATTGCGGACAACTTTGTGAAGTCAGGACATCCTTTATAAAGTGGCTTCTCTGCGTCTAATAATAGTTGTTGAAACTTGGCAAGGTCATCCTCATCAAAATTTTCTTTCGTAGCATTAACCATTTCTACTGTTGCTGGGCCATCTGTTTGAATTTCTGAATGTGACTCCATGTCAAAATCCGTGTCGTCAACAAACTCTGTTTCTGCATTATCAGGTATTTGGGATGTTGTTGCTTGCTCATCCCTTTCTCCATGTCTATCCCATTTTGTGTATTTTAGATTAATCCCGTGGCAGAATAAATGGTACTCCACGTCATCCACTATTTTCTCTATTTTGTTTAAACATCCGGTACACGGACATGGCATCTTAAGCTCTCGTCGTATATTAACTCGTGGGTCGATGTTCTTCATCTTCTGCCAGTACTGTACTGCATACTTAATAAACGCTGCTACTCCATCAATATATTGTTTCTTGGTCCTACTACTTGACATCCAAGACTTGTCCATGCTTTTGTTGATCAAATGATAACGTATATATCCTACAAGTTACAAGTTAAACGAATATAAGCATATACGAATTGAAGCTTAAGATTGATGAAGTTACAATGTTAAGTCACAAGTGTCTAGTTCCAAACACCACTTCAATGCGTAGGTTAATTATCATATGTAAATTACAAAATGTTATCTTTATTTGTGTTGTTGGTTAAACGATTCAGCCAAATTAAAGACCCAATAACTTAACATTACCAAAGAAACAAGAAATCAAAAAATCCATAACAAATAAAATTGACAATGAAAATGAATAATAAGTTAAAATTCCAACATTATGAATTCCTAATTCAAAAAAGTACCTAATTTAGATCTAAATGAACCTCCCTCCGTTGTTGATGGCCGGACCGGCAAGTGATATGATGGATGGTGACTGGTGAATGGTGGCTGTGATGTCACTGGTAAATGGTGATTGGTGGCTGTGATGTCACTGGTGAATGGTGATTGGTGGCTGTGATGTCACTGGTGAATGGTGATTGGTGGCTGTGACTGGTGATTGGTGAGAAATGTGAGAAACGTGGGTGTGGAGATGGAAATTGGTGGAGGGAGAATTCGAAATTTGATGAAAAAAATATAGGGGGCTTGTTAGGTCACCATATTAGTAAACACAAGTATTCAAATGAGAGAAATGAGATGAGAATTAGACTTGGTTGATTAAGATCAATATGAAAGATGAAAGAACAAGAGTTTCCTTAAGATATGAAATTAACCAACAAATATTATGAGATACATGGTGTCCTATTTATAGGAGAGGGATCGGGAAACACTCCCTTCCTTCCCTATCATCTAAGTCGTGGGCTTCAAGGCCCATTGGACACCTTATTGGACATAAACATTAACCATACGAGTAATTGAATAACGTAGCAAATAATGATAATACCAGCAACCTATTACATTTACTGAAATGACCGAGACTTGACTGAATAGTTGAAAACTATGATCCTAACAATCTCCCCCTAAGGATCGGTCATGAAGGATTGTTGAAGGATAGAAGTTCGTCACGGTCATCGAGGTTGCTTGACGTCTTTGTCTTTGGACTTTAACTGTTGACATTTGTAGCTTTAGACGTCTTCAAAATGATTGTAGTAGAAGTCATTCATGATTCTTTGTTCTTTGTCTTTGTTGATGTGAAAATGATAGATGATGTTGTAATCCGCCAAACGTCACTTTCGGTGTCTCCAATGAATTCGCTCCGTTCTGACATGCTCATACATCTTTGACTGTGTTGTAGTTATGCATTCGTAGCTCTTTGTCATTGTTGTTGAAGATTCATGATTGTTGTCGTATAATCTTTTCTTTAGACTGTGATGTTGCATCGAGCTTTCTTTGGCATTTGAGATGTATGTATGAGCATGTGGAAGTTGGTGTTCAAGATGGCATTTGTACCTGAAATAAAATAGTTAGCAATAATTCAACCGGTACTTACAGGTTTGAACTAGAATTCATCAACAACATATTGTGAAGACTCCTTCTAATTCGCGCCAAGGCCGTTCCTAATCGGATACCCTGTAAGGAGCTTAGACGGGCACAACTAAGTACACCCAC
>LBNU01022548.1:2666-21380 GCA_014162995.1 Artemisia annua
TCTCTAGATCCTTCTTGCCTTTTCGTCTAACGGTCGCTAGGTACCGTTAAGTGCTTATTTCGTGAATTTAATAATTATTCGTAACTAATACAATAATTATTATTAATTGAAACTCATACGTAAAGTGTGCAATCCCGAAGTCTCGAGTTCGAGTCCGGACATATTCATTAATTATATCCGTTAAAACAAACATCACATTCATCTACAACCCTAGTTGTTACACTTCGTTCATTACCGTTGATTCTGATCACACGGTGACACCTGACACCTCCATTGTACCATCCCATTGACAGTACCACAACCTTTTTATTGTCAGAATGGTATTTGCTGTCACACTTCAATGGGGCCCCTCTATCACCTCCCTTTGCAAAATAGTTTAGAGTCAACTTTGCTTTGTCCTACTTGTAACTGGGGGCAAGCATGTGTAGGTTGTGTAAGACCATCCTGGGATGCAACATTCCGAGTTGTTCTCAGTGTTAGATGTTCCAGGATGGGGTTTTGTTATCCCCATAGAACCACTTGAAGTGCAAGTTTAGGCATCGGACTCTAGTGGGAATGCAATAATGAGATCAAACATTGGAAGAAGGTATGCACTTTTCTTTGTTGAAGTTATTCATAATTGTTCAATATTTTATTACAAGGTATGAATATTTGATGGAAGGTGTATCAAAATGATTGGTATTTATACACGATTTTGGTTCAAATAGTACTGATTTGTTATTACTTTTCTGCAAAATGTTTAATTATTCCATGGAAATTATGAACTTCGGTGTTTGTTTTGGTTCATAAAAGTTCTGGTTTGTGAGGAGTTTTCTGCAACATGCTTAGTTATTTCATGGAAATTATAGAGTTTGGCGTTTGTTTTGGTTTAGTAATAGCTGACTTGTCAGGTTATCTAGTAACAAGTCCTTAGTGGGTCAATTGTACATTCTTTGGTTTTGCACATGTAAAATCAACTAATATATTGACTTTATTATTATTAGTATTATTTTGAACGGCTAGTTACTAGTTAGTGATTCAAGTCGTGCAGTGACATCCAAGCGGGCAATATACCTTCCTCGAACCTTCGCCTTTGGGGATAAACCCACTCCTTTCTTCCGCTTCGCCTAAGAGGAAAACCTCATTGGCAAGCCTCGAACCCGAGACCTGCAAGGAAAATAAAAGATGGCCGTCTCGAAAATTTGCTATTGTTGTAGTGTGCCTATCACTTTGTTTGGCTACTTTTATAAAAATTTTAAAGAGTAAATTGCAAATTTCGTCCTTGTGGTATGTCCATATTGCAAGTACAATCTTTACCTTTTCAAAAATGCAGGCATCATCCATGTGAGAAACTATTGTTGCGGACATCATCCTTGGCCCAAAGTGAAACGATTAAAATACCTCAAACTGAAAGACATACACTATGTCTTCAAGTTGAGTAAAATGAGAAAAGAAAAAGAAAGTGATAAAAGTTGTGTTATCAAATTTTTCTTAGGAAGTAAAATGAAAGTAAAAGAGTGAAAGTGGTAGGATTTTACTTTCAAAACAGTGAAAAACAACTTTACTTCCTCTCTCTTTCTTTACTTTTTCTTTCTTACTTTACTTTCACTTTTTATTTTTTATTTTTTATTTTTACTTTTATTTTTATTTTTTCAGTCTCTTTGAAGTCAACTTCATTTTGGTCATATCACTTTGAGGCAGGGATGAAATCCGAACCAAAGGTTTTCCACAGGGACGACACTTTCATTTTCGAAAAAGTAAGGACTGCACCTGCAATTGAACATACTACAAGGATGATTTTTGAATTTAGTTTAAATATAAATAAATGATAACAATGCAAGTATTTGAGCACATTTTAGACGGCCCATTTGATCCATTTCATTCTCTGCTATTGAGGTGTAAACGAGCCGAGTCGAGCCAAGTACTGCCAAGCTCGAACTCGACTCGATTAGTAAAACTCGAGCTCGAAACTCGACTCGAGCTCGATTGTTGCCACATTTAAATCTCGAACTCGATGAAAAATTAGCTCGACTCGACTCGATTTTATGACAATTACGTAACTATATGTATATAAAAGGGTAAAAGTGTAATATCATTGAAGCTCGATAAGGGCTCGCGAGCCTCACGAGCTGAGTATATTCGAGCTCGAACTTGACTCGAATGTGTAGTCGAGTAGCTCGAGCTCGACTCGTTTATATCGAGTTGATTTCGAGTAGTTTACGAGTCGATCTCGAATTGCTCGCGAGCTGTCTCGGCTCGTTTACACCCCTCTATTCTTTTTATATTTGAAAAATGATTTAGAGACATAAAAATATGGCTACTTTTGTGCCTAAGTGTTAATGTTTTGTGAAAATGTAGTCCCTTAAGTGCCACCAACAAAATGATGACACATAGATTAGACATACTATTAAATATACCAATTGAACATGCCAAATTGCCAATCAAATACTATTTATCTTTTACCTAATTGACCCATCACCAATAACTAACACTTCAAATGGGTTGTGATGAAGATCATCAGTCATGACTATCAACCCCCATGCCCTAATAATATTGTTGGTGCCTCTAAAGCTGTTTGGGAAGTACTAGGTGCAACAGACGGCAATTGGGGAGATTTAGGGTGCGGTTGGTATGTTGCTATGAATCACAATAGGTATAAGTTTGATACGGGGGTACAATAGGAATGGATATATGCTAACATATCAATTCCAATATTGTTGTTTGGTTTTATAATTAGATTTGGGTATCAAAATGATGGACCCACTTATTTTGGAATCAAACACTCCAATGACAAATCCCTACCCTTTTGGTACCTTTGGAGTACACCCTCGTACCTATGAATTATTTCTATTTCAAATTCTAAAACACATTAAACAAACAACATTATTCGGATGAATTCATTCCTTGATATCCATACCCATAAACCAAACGCACATTTAGATATAACTTGTTCAGATGCCCAAGCTTTGTTTACCATCCATATTTTGCAGTTGTCATCTTCATTGAATTGTATACCAAATATGTGCATATATGCATCTCTATTTGTATGTTCTGATTACCAGATCATTTTTGGAAGCAAAAAGAGTTGAATCAAAATCAATCCTTAAGAACCATGTATTAGAGGATAATCGGCCCAAGCCCGGTCTGTAGGCTTAGGGTCCATTAGGGTTTCATTATGTATTGCCTCTATATATAGAGAAAAGATCATTTGAGGACCGAATATTTTTTATATACCAAGGGACTAATCTCCACCATTCATCTCTCCTCCATCTTTATTTGATCTAATGGATGAGATTAATCCCAACAATTTAAAAAACCCACTTTCATCCTCTTTTTTCAAATATTAATATCTTTCAAACCGTTAATCGTTAATCGAAAAAAAATATACCGTTACGACGAGCATTTAATTATCTTTCTATAGATATGCATTGTGATATACTTTCGACAAAAAAAATTTTTTTCGTTTTTTTCACGTTTTTTTTCGTGGCCGAAAAAATCACATATGATATATCATATATGATATTACATATCATATATAATATGCAATATCATATATGATATATCATATATGATATTACATATCATATATGATATGATATTACATATCATATATGATATTACATATCATATATAATATGCAATATCATATATGATATATCATATATGATATTACATATCATATATGATATGCAATATCATATATGATATATCATATATGATATGTAATATCATATATGATATATCACATATGATATTTTTCGGCCACGAAAAAAAACGTGAAAAAAACGAAAAATTTTTTTTTGTCGAAAGTATATCACAATGCATATCTATAGAAAGATAATTAAATGCTCATCGCGATGGTATAATTATTTTCGCTTAACGATTAACGGTTTAAGAGATAATTAAATTATAAAAAATGGGTGAAATATTAAATGCTTTTAATCTCAACCATTGATTTCTTTTTAGATGGATGGTGGGGATGAGTCCCTTGGTATGTGAGGAATGTTTGGTTTTTTAAATAACTCAACTCCTATATATATCGTATCACCCATGTGATTTTAATGTTCTAACATGGCATCGGAGCAGGTCTATGTTGAGCCGCCTCCCTAAGCCACCGGTAAAACCCTAACCCCCACTCTCAATAAAACACCGATCCATAAAAAATCGCATGTTCAATCATCACGTTCAGAAAATCACATCCGTTAACTCATAGCACTACTTCTTCAGTCACTATCATCAACAATATCATATCATTATAATATATCGTCACCAAAGACACATACACATACGGTATGCATATCATAATGCGAATTACTGAGAATTAAATTATATATATGTCGTCGATAAATTTCCATGTCACACTCACACCCAAGCTTCTTGTTTGGCCCATCTCTAGTCCATGGACGAGATGGCTCTATATATCCATCAATTTATAATTCCTTGTTCATTTCTGATTTGGATCGCTCAATATATCCATCTTCATACATTTGGTACAATGTACGTAGTATTTTTCTTGATACATCACTTTGGCCCTTCTCCATTATCAAGACTGAAATTTGTCATTATCATGTCATCTGCATATGTTAATAATCAAGGACTCTTTTGGAACAATATTGTCTATTAGCTAGCTTTTTTTTAGCTCTCTTCGTTGTGATCTTCATTGGTCAATAATCAAAGGTCTCTAAAGGAGCCATTGGCCAATTGATCATCATCCCAAAAATAGCGTGTGATATGCGTAGGTCAATAGTCAAAGGACTCCACTTGTTAGATATCAAGAACAATAAATTCTCTTGGTCACTTGGAACTTCCTAAAACTAAACCCAATACACACTATACGCTAAGTTGACCAAGTCAGTCTGTCATTAATAAAAGAAAAACAAGACAACTAACATTATAATGTCAAACCATATTAGGACCTTTTCAAACATAAATCTAGTATAAATAGCAACCATATTTATCCAATCCTTTATCAAACAAAAACGAGTAATATATCTTGTAACAAATAGAAAACAGTTGGGAATAACTTCAGCATGGGTGCATACCTTCTTGTACTATTAGTCCTCCTTGTTGCATTGTCACCAGAGACTCATGCCCAAACTTGCAGCGCAAGTGGCGTTATAAGCATAACACAGCCCCATTCTGGGGAATGTAACACCGAGAACAACTCAGAATGTTGCAAGCCAGACATTTCTTATGACACCTACACATGCTCGCCACCCGTTTCAAGTGAGACAAGTGCGACTCTCACATTAAACAGTTTTGAAGAGGGAGGTGATGGAGGTGCCGCGTCAGAGTGTGACGAGCAATTCCACTCTGATAACGAACTAGTTGTGGCACTATCAACGGGATGGTACGAGGGAGGGGCTAGATGTAACCGTTGGATCACGATCAATGGTAATGGACAAAGTGTAAAAGCCATGGTTGTGGATGAGTGCGATTCTAAAGCGGGCTGTGATGATGAACATGCTTATCAACCCCCATGCCGTAATAACGTAGTTGATGCCTCTAAAGCTGTCTGGGAAGCATTGGGTATGACAGAAGAAAATTGGGGTGAATTAGAGATTACTTGGTCAGATGCATGACTAGATGCATAATTAGACTACGTACGTAATTGTTGCAACTTCAGTCTTGTGTGTACGTTTATTTACGTGAATGAACACAATGCAAGTGTGCGGTGTGCTGCATGCTTTTACTCATACTAATGTACTCTATGTTCACGTTTATATATATCACGATTGAACTACTACGAAGTGCTTCTAATTCTCCTTGTGTGTTATTCATAGACATGTCATGTAACTTTTTTTACGAACAAGAATACATTACAACATATCTCCAAATGATGTCTCCAACGATACTTGAACCCACAACCTCTTGGTTGATGGGCAACTCACATACTACGACCAAAGGCCTTGATTGGGTGTCGTCTAACTTTTTCTTATCATAATGTAGCTAATTAGGATGGTGTATTGGTGTCAATACAAAATGAATTTCTGTAGAAAAAGTGCACGCGGTGGAATTATTTATATACATATTTACTTATAAGTATACTGAAAATTAAGCAAATACTATTCCATAGGGGGTCACTACAAGAAATCTGGCCGAAACCCAGTGATATATTCTATGGAAATTTTCCAAAAGAAAATTCCTCATGAATATCTGACTGTTATTACAATTTTTAGTGACGGGTTTTCTAGTGATTTATATAAACCGTAGCAAATCCATCAGAATTCATTGATGGTCTTTCTAGGGACAGTGACGAAGCCGTACCATACATTAATTGACGGTTTTTCTAGGGATATCCTATGGATAAAATGTCGTCATAAATCCGCTGGAATATAAAATAATTTCTTAGCCCTATCCTAACAATTTCGAATGCATAAAATAGCGTCGAAAATCCTTTGGAAATGCTGGAAATATAAAACTACTTGCTAAAACGATTTCTAGGCGGGGATTTATTTATTGGTAAACATATTCGTATGCGAAAATGTAATGTATATCTCTGACGAGATTGGGTATCGGTGTTGTTGTTGTTGATGAATAATGTATATGTGTTTGTAAATCGTTAGATACACGTTTTTTGTGCTACGTAGTTTTATGATTTGAAAGAGGATTTTACATATTGTTGAATCAACTTGCTAGGCATTTTTTTTTTTTGTAACTAATAATGTTGAATTAATTTGCTTGGCATTAAATTTTGTGCACTGTTATTTTACATATTGTTGAATTATCTTGGCATTAAATTTCATACACTGTTTTTTGTTCATGAGAAAACACAGATGCAATTTCATAGGAAATCACTAGGAAATGAAAGCAAGTTCTAAAGGATGTCACTAGGAAATTAAAGTGTAATTCCATTGAAAATTGCTAGGAAATCGGTCATGCATTTCTGCTGCTAAACTATTGACAAATTTCCGACGAATCTCTGTAAGCATTTTTTAGCAAGATTTTCGTTAGGGATTTTTCCGTAAGTGAAGGCGTTTTGTTTAGTAGTGCTTGCGACATCTTATTTTTGGATAAAAAATAGAGTCAAGTGTTGTAGTATTTTTTAGAATTGGTGTTGCAATCCGGGTGTTCTTTGTATTTAACCGTATTTTTTTTTCTTGATTTGTTCATGCTAGCTTCTTACGAGCATGTGTTTTTAATAAATCTTCACCATTAAAAAAAAAAAGGCTTTGCAACAAGTGGTTAAGATATGGAATAACTTCAATTTTTGTTCTAGCAGTGTTAAAAAAACTAACAAGAAAGAAACATTATAATTAAGTTTATTTGTGACAGACATTATTTAAGTCATTGTGTTCATAAAAGTTAACATACACACAAGACTGGAGTCACAAAAATTACTTAGTCCACGACAATTATGCATCTGACCAAGTTATATCTAAATCACCCCAATTGTCTTCTGATACACCCAGTGCTTGCCAGACGGCTTTAGACGCATCAACAATGTTATTGCGGATGGGGGTTGATAAGCATGGTCTTCATCACAACCTGCTTTTGAATCACACTCATCTACGACCATGGCTTTTACCTTACGTCCGTTACCATTAATCGTGATCCAACGGTGACACCTAGCCCCTCCCTTGTACCATCCCGTTGATAGTGCCACAACTCGTTTGCTATCAGAGTGGTATTGCTCATCACACTCTGACGGGGCTCCTCCATCACCACCCTCTTCAAAACTGTTCAATGTCAGAGTGGCTCTAGTCCTACTTGAAACGGGTGGTGAGCATGTGTAGGTGGGATAAAATATGCCTGGCTTGCAACATTCCGAATCGTTCTCAGTGTTACTATACATTCCCCAGGATGGGGTTTTGTTACCCTCATGGCACCACTTGCCCTGCAAGTTTGAGCATCAGTCTTTGGTGAGAATGCAATAAGGAGGACAAGGGGTACAAGAAGGCATGCAACTTTCCTGAAGTTACTCATAATTGTTTCCTTATTTTTCACAAGATATGAGAAGTTGATGGAAATGATTGGTATTTATACAAGGTTTTCTTTCATCAAAGTCCTGATTTAATTTGTGATCATAATGTTATGACTTTTGTGCAACATTTTTATTTCTTCCACTTGAAATATTATAAAAATAGCAGCCTGTTTCTTCTGCCAATACAAAGTAATGATTCACTGACCTGGTCAAATTTTCTAGTGGCAAAATTTAAAATTATAGTGCGTTTTGCTTTAGGAAGCTTCAGTTACATGATCATAGATATTTGTAAATGCATTTGCAGAAGTATGCATATACAGTCGCATACTAATCAAGATCAATATCACTAACTTCACATATATCCTGAAAACGTAGACACTAGATACTCGCCGAAACTACGGAGATACTAATCAAACCAAGATGTTGAAAAGCGACTTGACATTAAAATAAATTCTGTAGAATGAACCATAATCTTGACCAAATTGAAAGCCAACTATGATCACTTGAGTGGACCCGCTTGAATTATTGATTTTGAACCATCTTTTTGTAGGAATTTTATACTCATGTCATACATATATAAATAAAAGCATCAAGTAAACATAGCGGAAGCAATTATAACAAGATCATATAATGCATAATTAATTAACCAATAATAAATAGTAAACGTACCTCTTATTCTTCAATTCAAGATCAAGAACCCTAATTAGGGTTTAAGTGGATTACACGAATAACCCCTTACCGTTTTGTTATTCAATCCAAGATACTAACAATAATGTGTTAGTACTACGTTCTTGTACACACGTACTAATAGCGATTCGATGTGAATGCTAGTTCTTGAATAACAAATAAAGCACAAAACAATGTTTAGCTTTTTAATAAAACTAGAAGAGTACCCGTGCATAGCAACGGGATTTTATAGCAACAGATAGTTTATTGATAAAAAAGTTTATAGGTTATAAACGAAAAATAATAAAAGTTTGAAGATTTGGGAATTTAACATAATGTTTTGAAACCCGGTTCAACCCGAGTGGTTCAACCGGTTGAACCGTTCCGGGCAAAAAATGGGTCGATTTAAACCGGGTCAACTTGCTAGGTTGGGTCGTAAACGGTTCAAATTAAACTGGGTCAACCCGTCCGGGTTTGAAGCGTTCCGGGTCAACCCGGTTTTTGTTTTAATTGGTTGTATTTAATTTGATAGATATGTTTGTAATTAGTTGCTAGGTCGATCCAAAATCTTCCAACCAGATCCCAAAAACAATGGATATATCAATGAATCCCAGGCCTAAACCGACTTTAAATATGAATGAGTAGGTCGGTATAAGGGAACAAACCAATAACAAGAAACACGAAACCCTAANCGGTTTTTGTTTTAATTGGTTGTATTTAATTTGATAGATATGTTTGTAATTAGTTGTACAATATGAATAAATTATTGTACTTTTAAGTAATGGATAATATTTTGAAACCCGGTTCGACCCGGGTGATTCAACCGGTTGAACCGTTCCGGTCGAAAAATAGGTCGATTTAAACCAGGTCAACTTTCTAGGTTGGGTCGTAAATGGGTCAAATTAAATCGGGTCAACCCGTTAGGTTTGAAGCGTCTCGGGTCAACCCGGTTTGTGTTTTAATTGGTTGTATTTAATTTGGTAGATATGTTTTTAATTGATTGTACAATGTGAATATATCATTGTACTTTTAAGTAATGTGGTGTTTTAATAAAAGTATTAATTACATTTCATAATTTTCTTTAATAAGATTTTTCAACATTTCATATTACTTGACTTTTCACTTTTCCACTTTTACTATTTTTCCTTTATATGTAGTATATATAAATCAGGTCAAACCCATTATTTATTAGTAACATGTCGATCTATAATGGGAAAAGAAAACAATGAAATCTTACATGCACATGGCATACGTATTGACTATGCATGCATGGCATGTAAATTGTTTATTGATAGATATATCGAAACATATCGTATCCAAGAAAGGGTTATGTGTCTTGATCGTCGTCTGCTCGTCCATTCGAATGAGACCAAAAGGGTGTGTTTATATAGCATGTAACCTTGCCCAACAAGTCATTGCTAGCACCTCCTTAAGTTTCAAAACTCGACACTCAACCCTCTTTCTTTTTCCTTGTTCGACCATATTAATCAACACCACATGGGTTTGGTTTTCGTACTAATAAGTCCCTCATGTATTAGTTACTTTATTTGTGATTTAATAATTAAATATAACTATTTATATATTAATTATTTAACATCGATTCTCATACGTAAAGTGTGCAATCCCGTAGTCTCGAGTTCGATCCTAACACACATCTACTAATTTATGTCCATAAAACTAACAGCTCCCACTTGGACATATTTTAATAGTGTGATCACATCGGTTAGCGTCTAGCAACACTTCGATGCCTCTAGTACAACTCGAGTAAGGCTCCTGGAAAACCTTTTAATGATTTCTCATTATTATTATCCTTTTGTTTCTAATACCACGTTAATAAGGATACGGATCAAAGTCATTCCTTAATTAACCATTCTGTTTCTCATTGTTTGTGATTGATCAAGATTACCAAATCATCTGAACATATTCAGGAAAGATCTTGGGCACGGCCGTGCAAACATCTTATCAACCCTACGAGGGGCCCAGCAGTATTAAACTCCAAAATAAATTTGAAGGAACAAATTCTGTATTGACTACAAGCAAAACCCACAAACTTTGTAACACTTCCGAAAACAACCCTTATGACTACCAGTTACGTATAGCGTTAAGTTGTTCCACAAAAATGTACTACATTCATGACCGTTATCTTGTATCTCAAGTCTGAGGATAACTTCTTAGGATTTACTTAATGACAAGATCCATAAAGTAACATCATGTAGTTGGGATAAGTCTTATATTCGGTATCATTGAATATCATCTGAAATAACATGTCTACGCATCAATATACTTTTAAGTATACCAAACTCAGATTTGTCTTAATTTAATAATTTCCCCATATTATTAATTGACAACGGACAACTTAAAATAACATTTATTCACGGATTTAAACATGTAAATATAGGATACAATTTATTATTTAATGAAAACAAACGTACCAAGTACTTCAATTCATTATAAATAATAATTGTTTAACATCCCTTATCCAATACTAAATAGATCAATGCATGATAACTCTAGTTGATGAATTATATTTCAAGTAATGATATTCATACTTGTTGACAAAACATAAATCATCCAACTTTGATCTATCAGAATTTTGAGAATACTTATTTAAGAATTCAACTAGTGAAGTTCTTATATGTGCACACTCAACTATTTTGATAATGCCACATAATAATCAAACTTCTAAAACATTTTAAAGTTTAAAGTATTCTTATTTTTTAATGTATAATGCAACTATGCTTAGTAAGCACAACTAGTTCATATAGCTAAGGATGAAATCCTTACCATGACTAGTATTGAGTGTCATCTCAATTTCATTAGCATCATTGTATGCAAACAATAATATGCTTTATAAAATTCCCGTAAACATTAAGATCAATTGTGTAATGTTTGATGCTTTCCAAACATTCAAGTTTGTTAGCTATGAGAATTTTCACAACTATTTGAAAAATTGTTCATCTATAGAATCTGGAAGCTATTCCAGGCTGAGGATATGATTCTATATCCAAACATATTCCTTTAGATATCAATGTTATCAAATCATCTTGCAATTAAGCATGATACAACAGTAACATGATATACATGAAAAATCCTCGAGTCATACTTAGATTTTATTCATGTTTTACATATTCATTTAGATATTCTAAATGATATATCATGTTCTATTAGATTCATTTACCGCATATGTTTATGTTAATAAACATTTATTCCAATGTTGTATGTCATATTTTCTAAATCTTCAAGTAAAGTTTCATTACAAACTAAGACTTAACATTTTACTTATATGGAATGTTACTTCTTATATGCTTTACAACATATATGATTTAGGAAATTAAAGCTAATACTCCCACTAGCTTTTAGGAATACTTAGAAATTATCTTATTTCAATTATAAATCAAAACATAGATTTAATAATTAAACATAAGAATAATCTCCTAGATGCATGCATTTATCCATTTATGGATTATTGCACTTTGTACACTTCCAAAGATTTATTTGAATTCATAACTCCTTTTGATTGCTTATCGTCCTCGCTCAAGTAATCTCTCAAGAAAGAGTTTTGATATTCCATTGTCATTTTCATATTAATGAAAATATGTCAATCATAATCTTTATATATTTAATGTGTTTATGATAGAATATTCAATCACAGTTAATTGCTTAAATGTGATTAATAATCTTGTCATAAGACATGCATTAAATACGTGTACAATATTGTCCATATGATTTCTATACAAAGATTTAAACCACAAGGGTTACTTTATCTTTGAAGAAACTCATCTTTATTTTCTAGTCTAACTATTAAGATAAACCAAGTTTCAAAATTGATTATCTTTATGGATAACATCTTAATCATTCATATCATGCGTACTTTACCCAATTCCATATTTGGTAATGTATCATAAAATAATTCTCAACATATTAATCAAATATCTGAGATAACCTTGTGGATCTATGAATGAGAATTCCATCATCTTGAAGTTTAACATTTTCATGTCTAGCCTCATTATGATATCCACTAGTTTATTTTAGAAGATTATGTATCTTTTAATTTTATCCTTTAAAGATCAAAACTCCCACTTGCTTTTAGTAATTTAAAGACTATCTATAAATACTTAGCAAATAGAGCAACAATATAATGTTCTCTTTTGGGATATTACAAATACATATTGATAGTTCATGATTTTTATTTATTAATAACCTACTCATAAGTAGTTTAACAAATTCAGAACTTCAATTTAAGACTTAATGTGATTCATCACATTTCATCATATGATGGTGTCTTATTAATCTTCTAGGTTGGAGTCTTATTGAGTATATTAAATTCATACTCAATTTTCTAACCTTGATAACTTTTGGAAGAAAAGAAGTCATAGTTATCTTTAATCAAACAATTTAACAAGAGTTTGATTATCCTAATTGAACATACCATAATAATTTTGTATTTCATTAGGATTAATATTGTAAGACAATCTAACAATATTTAAGATAATCATATTCCTTTTGGCTTGTCTATTTACCAACTAAGTCCTTTTAATGGTATAATAGTATTTTCAACCCAATTGCATGCTTTATAACACAAGTACTTTTGACAAAGTCACTTCATGTCTATGTCTCTACAAGAAAACATAAACTGTTATAATCACACTATACGTTACAAGTCATTCAATAATTTAATGACTTCATGTATATGTCTTAATTAAAAAAACATAACAAGATACCATCCTACTTTTTTATAAGTCTTGCAACAATTAAAAGACTTTATGTTTATATCTTTACAATAAAACATAAACATTGTTAATACAAATATCGCCTAAAAACGTTATTTATATTTTAACGATCTTTGCTAAGTTTTGTTAATGACAAGATACAAACTTTAGCTTGTAATAAAACATCACTTTAGTTTCTAAGTCTTGTATAACTAAGCCTTGCATTTCTATTTAAACATAAACTTGGTTTTATATATTTAAATGGATACTTTAAGACATGCATTCATGTATAGGTTATGTGTTTAACTTGCCATGAATCAATGCATGTAGGCTAGCAATAAGTTGATGTGACTTGACTTGTGTCTTTAATGTGTATTGTCACATCAAGCATTCATGTGTCTAACTTGTCATAACACTTGCTTGCACACTTAGGAAAGAATTCAAGTTTGCATTAACTTGACAATGACATTACATGCCTTGTACTTAAATGTCATCTTGCTTGCACACTTAGGAAAGAATTCATGTTAGCATTAACTTGATTAAGACATTACATAGGCTTGCACATAAATGTCATACTAACATGTTTCTAGTTTGTGTTGTCACATCATGATCATAACTAGCTTTGGTCTTTATGCAATTAAGGTGAAGATTGTGTGTTTGACTTACCATAAGCTTTAAGTTATGTTTAGCTAGCATGTAGGATTGATGTGACATTGTGTGCAATGTGTCTTGCATGCTTTGAATGTGTTGTGTCACATCATGTGTAATAAGTTCATGCATCATCATTAGTTAGATTATGTGTTTGACTAACTTTGGCATTTATACTTGCATGGAAGAACTCTTCCTTGAGTCAATGCATACCTATGTGATGTGACTTGACATTTGTTTTGTAGGATTTTACTTTGTGTGCAAGGTTGGTATTCAGCAGACCTGGCGGAACCCTGGAGTTCAACGGGCGGAACCCTTGTGAAGGTTCCGCCGGTTCCGCCAGAGCTGACATTTTATGCAGTATAAATAGAAGTCAACTTGCAAGAAAATCCTTATCACTTTGAGCCAAATAATCCACATATCCTCTCAACTAACCCAGGAACATTTTGACTTGTGTGATTATCTTATGTAGCAAGAAGTCCACAAGATCAATGAAGAAGTTACAAGTTTCAACAAGAAGTTGCAAGACTTGTTAACTTAGTCTAGTATAAGCTTTGGTAGTTTATACTTCATATGTATTGTGTCAAGTGATCGGTTAGTATTTTAGGCCTCAAAATACGTAGTGTAATGGGAGTTGTTGTACCCTTGTAAAAGAACTAACGGGAGTGGTTGTACCCTTGGTAAAGAACTCGACATCTAGCCTTGTGTCGGTAAAAGGAATTAGGCGACGTTAGGTTGGTTCTACCTTGAACTAGAACCCGGTATTTAGCTTAGTACCGGATAAAGTGTAAGCGACGTGTGAAAGGTTTCTCCACCGAGAAGGAGTTTGTTGATAGTGCTTGAAACTCTCGAGTTGGACACTCGGGGCGTGGACGTAGGGCAAGGACAAGTGAGGTCCTTGTAGCCGAACCACGATAAACAATCGTGTTGTGGTTTGATCGTTCTATCTCTTTACTTACATGCTTTACATATATATTGTGTTGTGATTATATATTATCTTTGAGTTCTTCAAAGTACTTCCATTCATATAATAAAGCAAAACGTCACAATATATCTTTAACTAAAACGGGTAATTTGTAAAAGATAATTAACTTAAAAAGCGGTAAACTATTCAACCCCCCTTCTAGTTTTCCACAATTGGCATCAAGAGCTACGTTACTCAAGTTCCCTAAAATATATTGTATTTTAAAACTTGGATCGATCCATGGATTTTGAAAATCTCAAAGAAGGGAAATTTATTCAAAAACTACCGCTATTTGAAAAAGAAAGTTTTCTTGAATGGAAAAGTAATTTTGAAAGCTATGTAAAATCAATTGATCAAGATCTTTGGCATGTCATTTCTATTGGTGATTTCAAACCAATGAAATCAAGTTTTGATAATCAAAAAGGGTATCCTAATCTTTATAAAAACATTAAAGCTAAGAAAATGATTTATAAAGCCTTGCCAAAGAATGAGCTTGAAAAAGTCTTTTTATGTCAAACGGCTAATGATATTTGGAAAAATATTCTAAACCGTCACCAAGAAAAATGTCAAGTCAAAGATGAGCAATTTGATCTTACATGTGAATTGGGAGTCTTAGAAAGACTAATAGATAGGCACTTACTTGAAAATTATACATGTACTACGAGTTTGAATGTTTTGAATGAAGGTACAAGTGAAGACGAGTACATGTGTATTGATGAACTTGCTTGTGAATTACGGAATGAAACGGAAGTGGACGAAGACAATAATCCGGTGGGTGATTGTCAATCCATTGAAACAACAAGCAAGGTACATGGTGAAAACAAACATTTTTGCTTTGACACATTCATTTTAGAATTCTCCAAAATAGAAAACGAGTCTAAACTTTTGGGTAACTTAAACCTAAAAACCATCTTTAACAATGAGTCTTCAAAAGTTTTTATGAATGACTTTGAAAAAGAAATTTTGTTAGAAGATAAAATGTCTAGACTCGAGAGTGGTGTTGAAATTGATCTAGAATGTAAGCTTTGTCTAGATCACAAAAATGAAATTAAAAAGCAAAATGAAAAAGGAAAGATGTTGGCAAAATTTGATGAAAGTTCAAAGTCTCTTGAAAGAATGTTAAAAAGTCAAAAGTCTTTTGGAGATAAAACCGGATTAGGATTTAACTCAAAAGGACCATCAACAAGTTAGACTTACAAGATAAATATGATGATAGAAACTTATGATAAAAGGAATTATGAATTTCATGTTTTATACTTGTATATGATCTTCTAACCCCTTTGGATACATGAGTTTAATTGAATCATCAAAGCGTGACATCAAAACAAAGTTGTTACGATTTGCGCTTGACATCTTGGTTACATTGCATTACAACCTAAAAGGTACACATTCCTTTTACATTCCTTTGGTTGTTGTTTACACTATGTGTTGCTAGTTTGTGTGTATCCTTTATGTGTTTACGTGCTAATCGTGTTTACATGGAATATCTTCTATATAGATACTTAGTTATTAGTACTAGAAGGAGATATAAGGTGCTTCGGTTATTTTACCATCAAGAGATAAAACACGAGAAACTCTTGAGTAAGTCATTCGTAACATTTGCTTACAAGATAACTAACTAAGAATTTCCTTAGTGAGAATGCCTTGCACCTTTGTAATCTTGCAAAATAAATGTTTGATAAACAATGTTTTTAAACCTTATATTTTGTGTCTCGAATTATGTTTGATGTCAAAAGTTATTTTGAAAAAAACTCACATAAAACACATAAGAGTAAAAATAATCACATTGGTAAACATTTAGATGTTTAGGTGACAAGTATGTCAAAAGCATCTAAGATCTACACATCAAATATGACACGTAGTCTTTTGATGTTGTACTTCTTGGACCTTTTTAAAATTAATAAAATCTTTAGTGTTTTAAGCAAGAGAACCTAGAGAGTCGAGGAATCGTTGAATACAACATTTAACGAAAGAACACCTCCTTCTAAGGAATCATCTTTGGTAGATGACAACTTAGTCGAAAGTCCAATAATGATAAGGATTTGACTTATCATCGTCCAATCTTTTATCAAAATACCGAATTAAGTATATTTGACGTAAGTCACAAAACTTAGTTCAAGAATCATACTTGTGATCAAACCAGTTTATTAAAAATCTTTTTGATAATAAAAGCAAGATTCAAAAGAAAGGGATTATCACTCTAAGACATTCCGAGTTACTTTCTTGTTCTCAATTGTTAAGTCGTCGATGACCTACCAAGAATGAGATTAGTAAATCCGTAGGTAAAACTAAGCATAGAGAAATGTACGGAAAACTACTTGTTGCTATAACAATTAGATCCAACATTATGTTTAGCACTTATCTATGTGCTCGTGTTACAAATGGTACCACACAAGAATTATGGTGTCCCAAAAGAACGGGAACGAAAACCATAAAGCGTTAAGCAAGTAGAATTACTTTGATAACTAAGATAAAGGAAAAAGCACAAGTTGTACTTGTTAGCTTTATTCTTTCTTATCAAATGACTCTCAAAGAGGCTTGAATTCTTCGCAAATGACATTGGACGAAAAAGCACGGTAACAAACTCCTTGAGATCAAGCAAACACATGTCAAACAACGGAATCTCTTGTGTCATCAAAAGAAGCGTCAACATCAACGTCTATTCAATCCACTATGGTCTCAAAATGACATAGTGTGATTCATCGTCACAATGTTGGAAAAAGTGTTCATTGAGGAACATCTTAACCAATAGCGTTCGTCACATTAACCTCACTCGTTAACACTCCTTCGAACTTATTAGATTAGGATCATCCAAAATCTCTAGACCAAGTTTAGGATTTGCGAAAACTAAAACCTTAGTTTTAAACACTAGAGCATGATTACAAAAACCGTCACAAACCATTTTGGTTTTCCTTGCCAAACCGGCGGAACCCTACGACATAATGGGCGGAACCCATTACTCGGTTCCGCCGTATCCGCCGGTGCTGTAGCATGTGTCATTTCAAATTCTTAAACCAAACACTCATAACTCAAAACTCAACATCACAAGAGCAGCCATCACCTTTCAAAACACACACAACTTCATCTAAGCTAGGGCTCCGTCTCAATTTCTCTTTAATCAATCAAGTTTGTAAGTATCCTTCACATTATTACATTTTGATTTAATTAAAGCCTTTCATTCACATTCATAAACTAGATACTTAGGGTTTTTACATAAAAACTTTGATAGTTCATGAAAACCTAAGTCACTAATTAACTTTATCTTTCACTAAGTTAGGATTGCATCTTTGATGTAAAGAATCATGTTTTGCCAAACACACCCAATACATTCCTTTCAAAAACCATACTACATTGTCAAAAGCAACAAATGCATTGTTAATACAAATGAAAACGTCATCAAAACACCACTTGCATATGAGTCTCTTGAATACTAAAGAAAATACGTAACCAATATGTATTGTCGGGTACATTCAAATTAAGCAAAATCAAACTAGAAGCGTTTGGGTTATCTTTTGTTTTATAACAAAACTTGCATTACAAAACGATTTGAACATCAAAATGAGTCAAGATAACCATGTCTCCTCATTGTTTGCATATAGGGACACATTAGATCATCCACATTGTTAAAGTGTCATTAACATATAACTTTGTGTTTTCTAGGAATCGTTATGGCTCCCGCAAACCAATCCGATCATAAGGAAACCCTCAAATACCTACCCGAACACCATAAGACCAAAGGTCTCACCAAAGACCAAATAGAAAGGTCGATGGTTCCTTCCCTCATGAACGTATCGGTTTTCTAGGCCTTAAAGGTTTTAACTTGT
>LBNU01022550.1:0-10688 GCA_014162995.1 Artemisia annua
AGTAATTTAAATTTAAACAACTTTGCCGCACAGGTTCTGATGTGCGGCTGGGAAGGGGATAGAAGGCCGTAATACTGTTGGAGAGAGGCGAAATAATCCAGTACGTGCGTTGACCAAGTTAGTTAGAATCTCCTTTCTGGGTTTGAGATGAACTTTATAAGTGACTGATTTTCACTCTCCTAAGATGTTGGAAAACGTGTTTGGAATGCTTATTGCCAGGTTCGAGACGTGGTAAGTTATTATTTCTCCATGTCCACCATGCCATTCTTTGTGAGGTTACAACCCTCAACAATGCCGCTGTGTTGTCAGTCCTTGATGGGAGCACCATGAATGTAACAAAAAACATGTGAGTCTAAACTTTCATTTTTTTTTATTTTTTATTATTTTTTTTTTTTTTATTATTTTTTTTTTTTCGGATTTAGTTTTAATTACTGAACAAGAGATGAAGAAGACATCATGAGCATCCTTATAACAGAAGTTATGGGACCTTCAAGGTTGCAGGATAATTACACACACTGTTAAATAGTGAGATTACGTAGAAGACTGAATTAGTACAGAAGGATTTGTGAATTTACTATGTGAATTTTGATATTGTATGCAGAGACAGATAGACCATACTTTAAACATGGTTATAAAGAGACAAATATCACTAACTTAAGTCAGTGTACAAGAAGATCCACAGGAACATATATAATAACAAGTGATGAACCTGAATCAACAAAGATCTTTATATTCATCAAGTCTCGAACTCTCTCATCATGAAGGACTAGAATTCCTTCTAGAATGATGACATCCGATGGGCTTACCTACATACGAGATCGTAAGGGAGAGTAGGGATTCATGAATAAGGAATTAGTTTATTTTGTTACCAAAACCAACTTTAAAGCTAATCAAATCGCCTTGAACAGTGAACCGTATTTCGTTTCTTATATGATTAGTTACTTAGCAGCATCAGTTCATTATAGACATGCACATATGGTTGTTAGTTTTTAATTTTTATTGATAAAGTTTCTTTTGTTAAGACCCGGTCAATTGCTTGAAATAACCACATATTCTTCTAGAGTCACTATGACCCTTTAAAAAAAAAATACTCAAGCTAATTATCACACTGGATACGGGACTTGTGAAGTACAAGCATTTTGTCCTCGCTCAACGTGTCATGATGACTGTTTCAAATATGTAAATAACTTTCAACTTTACGAATGCAGTACATACCATGCGGCCAGGCCCACTGTTCTTGTTGATCTTATAATCATAACTTGGTATGTTAACCGACTCTCCCTTTTTCAGTGTCTCAAGGCAAGAGAGTAGAAGCTCCATGTTAAAAGCATCTGAAAACGCGTCACGACACAGTATTATGCAAGTTTCTACATGTTTGTGAAAACTATACTCTTCAGAAAATGAAGATAACTAACCCGGGTGATCGAAATTGTGCTCTTGGGGATTTGCAGATTGCTCATCATTCAAAGAATGATAAAACGAATCCTACAACATGCATACATCGTTAAACATGATCAACATAAGCTTTGAGTGAACTTAAGCATGCCAGAATAAAATTTATACTTCTATATGGTGTAAAACATAACAATGAAATGGAATCACTGGCATTCGAAAATGCATTCTAATCAGCTAATAATGGCGTCAGGAATCCTAAACTTGAGTTGCTAAAACTCCTGTTTGGCCCTATCACAGCGAACAATGACTTCAACAAATGGTGTTAATCTTACAGTATTGCAAAACCGCTACAGCATAAAACACAAAGTCATGCTTTCTTGTTTTGACATCACGTATAATTGTGTGCATTCCGCGTATCTGATGTAGCCGAGAGTGTAATCAGATAAATCAAAGAATATGTATCAAGTGAAAGCCTGATCATGCATTGGTAACAAAACATACTCTTACCTGAAATGTAGATGGTATAACAAAAAGGTTTTGATAAATTTTACAAAGATCATGTTGACCAAGCTTTGTGCGAATATGTTGCACTATCAAGTCTATGGCAACATCATTATCTGCTCCTCTGGGGATGATAATATCAGCATGCTTCTTTGATGGAAGAATAAATTCCTCAAAGCTAGGTTTCACATGTTTATCATACTGCAAACCAGAGTCAAAAAGTATGGTAAAGTCAATCAAATCAAAATTCCAATGTTGTTTTACAGAGCAGTAGTTTATACAAACTTTTTGCCAATATGTAAAACTAAGTTTAACATTACAGCTTATTGCTCCTAGAGAAGGAACCATAACTATAATTCCATTGATAAACAAATGATACAAGCCTTTCATAACAGACAAACTGGTATGTTTGGAGGTGGCAAAATAGGTGGGCCTAGTAATGGGTCAAATGGTAACTTTTTGTGTACATAAAAACGGGTGGGGCCAACCCACAGACATTTTTTCCACTTCTAAAGTTGTATACTTGTATGATTAATAAACTTTAAAATTACAAGAATATTTGGTCTAATGCCATTTGATTACACTTGGTTGACATTTGATTCCTTTAGCCTGCTTGACCAACATTTTCAGAAGTTACCCATTTCACCTGATAGAGACAAATTATGACTCAAATTGTCACCTCTACTATGGCACAGGAAGACAAGTCACAGCCATTTATGAGGTTTAACTTCACAAAGATGGCATGTGGCACATGCAGAAATAATAACATTTACACGTCTGAACTCTTGCATAAGATCAACGCGTTTTTAAATTAGAGAGTAGAAATCAGTCACTTTATAAAGTTCATTAAGCCAGAAAGAGAGTTCTACTAACTTGGTCAAGCACGTACTGGATATTTCTGCCTCTCTCAACAGTATCACGCTTTATCCTCCTTCCCAGCCGCACATCAGAATCTGTAGCGGCAAAGTTGTTAAAGTTAAATTACTATGATGGGAGCACCATGAACGTAACAACAAACGTGTAAACCTAAAATTTCATTTTTTTCTGATTTAGTTTTAATTACTGAACAAGAGATGGAGAATATATCATGAGCATCCTTATAACAGATCGAATCAAAGCAACATAAGTTATGGGACCTTCAAGGTTGCAGGATAATTTACACACTGTTAAAGGAAAAAGATTGGGAGACCTAAAAAACATTACTAATTTTGTGCCTAACATATGTGTCATTAGCTTAGTGGGTTGTGAAAAGGTAGACCCGGTTGCTACAACCAATAAATGATTGCCACATAGATTTAGGCATAGAATTAGGCTTAAGTTTTAGGTCTCCCAATCACTTCTCCACTGTTAAATAATAAATAGTGAGATTGCATAGAAGACTGAATTAGTGGAGAAGGATTTGTGAATTTACTATCTGAATTCTGATATCGTATGTAGAGACATGCATATAGACCAATCTGAAACATGGTTATATAGAGACAAATATCACTAACTTAAGTCAGTGTACAAGAAGATCCACAGGAAGATATATAATAACAAGTGATGAACCTGAATCAACAAAGATCTTTATATTCATCAAGTCTCGAACTCTCTCATCATGAAGGACTAGAATTCCTTCTAGAATGATGACATCCGATGGGCTTACCTACATATGTGATTCATGAATAAGGAATTAGTTTATTTTGTTACCAAAACCAACTTTAAAGCTAATCAAATCGCCTTGAACAGTGAACCGTATTTCGTTTCTTATATGATTAGTTACTTAGCAGCATCAGTTCATTATAGACATGCACATATGGTTGTTAGTTTTTAATTTTTATTGATAAAGTTTCTTTTGTTAAGACCCGGTCAATTGCTTGAAATAACCACATATTCTTCTAGAGTCACTATGACCCTTTAAAAAAAAAATACTCAAGCTAATTATCACACTGGATACGGGACTTGTGAAGTACAAGCATTTTGTCCTCGCTCAACGTGTCATGATGACTGTTTCAAATATGTAAATAACTTTCAACTTTACGAATGCAGTACATACCATGCGGCCAGGCCCACTGTTCTTGTTGATCTTATAATCATAACTTGGTATGTTAACCGACTCTCCNCGAAGAAACGTACAAACAACTACATATACCTAACAAAAAGCATGAATACATTTAAAGAAGCAGAAATTAACAGGAAAACAAAGCATAGAACAACAACATGAATGACGGAAGAGAAACCCACCTGAAGAAGAGAAGAGGTAGCAAGAAAGACGATGAAAAGAAGGTAAAGAAAGAGGGTGCAAGCGGTGGTCTTATCTGATGCATTTGTTTGATACGCAATAATAAATTACGAAACATGCATATGGAAAGATAGATAGGCCAACGTAAGCCCAATGGTGAAGCCCAAAAAAAATAATTTTTAAAGGTGCCTCAAGCGGATTAATAGTATATAGGAATTTATTAAAATTGATCTGGTTGTTATTTTTCTGTTGTAATCTTCTTCCTTCGTCTTCTTCTTCCATTTCACAATTATTTTAAGCAGCCGTTAACATCTCATAACAAAAACGAGTCAACACCAATTTATATACTAGTATATAAATAAAGGAAAAAGATTGGGAGACCTAAAAAACATTACTAATTTTGTGCCTAACATATGTGTCATTAGCTTAGTGGGTTGTGAAAAGGTAGACCCGGTTGCTACAACCAATAAATGATTGCCACATAGATTTAGGCATAGAATTAGGCTTAAGTTTTAGGTCTCCCAATCACTTCTCCACTGTTAAATAATAAATAGTGAGATTGCATAGAAGACTGAATTAGTGGAGAAGGATTTGTGAATTTACTATCTGAATTCTGATATCGTATGTAGAGACATGCATATAGACCAATCTGAAACATGGTTATATAGAGACAAATATCACTAACTTAAGTCAGTGTACAAGAAGATCCACAGGAAGATATATAATAACAAGTGATGAACCTGAATCAACAAAGATCTTTATATTCATCAAGTCTCGAACTCTCTCATCATGAAGGACTAGAATTCCTTCTAGAATGATGACATCCGATGGGCTTACCTACATATGTGATTCATGAATAAGGAATTAGTTTATTTTGTTACCAAAACCAACTTTAAAGCTAATCAAATCGCCTTGAACAGTGAACCGTATTTCGTTTCTTATATGATTAGTTACTTAGCAGCATCAGTTCATTATAGACATGCACATATGGTTGTTAGTTTTTAATTTTTATTGATAAAGTTTCTTTTGTTAAGACCCGGTCAATTGCTTGAAATAACCACATATTCTTCTAGAGTCACTATGACCCTTTAAAAAAAAAAAACTCAAGCTAATTATCACACTGGATACGGGACTTGTGAAGTACAAGCATTTTGTCCTCGCTCAACGTGTCATGATGACTGTTTCAAATATGTAAATAACTTTCAACTTTACGAATGCAGTACCTACCATGCGGCCAGGCCCACTGTTCTTGTTGATCTTATAATCATAACTTGGTATGTTAACTGGCTCTCCCTTTTTCAGTGTCTCAAGGCAAGAGAGAAGAAGCTCCATGTTAAAAGCATCTGAAAACGCATCACGACACAGTATTATGCAAGTTTCTACATGTTTGTGAAAACTATACTCTTCAGAAAATGAAGATATGGGACTAACTTACCAGGGTGATCAAAATTGTGCTCTTGGGGATTTGCAGATTGCTCATCATTCAAAGAATGATAAAATGAATCCTACAACATGCATACATCGTTAAACATGATCAGCATAAGCTTTGAGTGAACTTAAGCATGCCAGAATAAAATTTATACTTCTATATGGTGTAAAACATAACAATGAAATGGAATCACTGGCATTCGAAAATGCATTCTAATCAGCTAATAATGGCCTCAGGAATCCTAAACTTGAGTTGCTAAAACTCTTGTTTGGCCCTATCACAGCGAACAATGACTTCAACAAATGGTGTTAATCTTACAGTATTGCAAAACTGCTATCTCTAAAGGAGTTGTCTCACAGAAAAGTCTTTCAAACGTCGTCATCGAAACACAAAATCACATAATTCAATCGACTATAGCTTGTAAAAGTAAAACATGCTAAACACACAAGTTAAAGCAATCAGACGAAACAAAGTTGTGCCTTACTTGATTAATAAGGACAACCCTTCGATCATGCAACCGTGACATGATCACATTGCAAACAGTCGTCTTTCCAGATGCCGTTCCACCAGCAACGCCTAAATTTGCATTTCATAAAACTTACATCATAAGTACGACGACACAAACACAAACACAAACACAAACACCACAAAACCTTACCAATAATGAATGGCACATTATTTCTAATTTCTGCAGTCGTCTGAGTCGAAAAAGACTGATCATGATCTTTATCCGATTTCGCCACAACCTTACCATCCATCACTAATTATCACTACAGGTAAATCAAAGACACAATTTAAACGCGTAATTTTGATACAATAATAAGCCTAGAAGAGAGTACAAACAAGCATGTAATTAATTGATCGTAAATTAATTTGTAATGCAGCTTTGAAGAATATACCTTTGTTGGACGGAGAAAGAAAAAAAAAGAGTGAGATAGTTTTGTTATAATCTAGAAAAAATATATACTAGTAATAGCGTAATTAAATCGCCATTGATTGTATTAATAAATTTTGAATAAATGAGGAAAAGCGATCGAAGGGGGGGTTATGTTGGGATCTGTTGCCTGTCACGTTTGTTTCGAGAATTAAAGCAGATGGGAATTTTAGGGGCAAGCGGGAAAACCGCTCTTTTCGACTTAATGCAGCAGAGTGGTATATATAATTTTTTTTTTTTTAGTGGGAGTTGATGGGCTGAGTCATGGGCTGTTGTTTTATGGTTCAATTCAATTGGGCAGGTTTTTGGGCTCTTTTCTGAACCTGCTTGTTTGTTTGGGCAAGCGGGAAAACCGCTCTTTTCGACTTAATGCAATTATTTATACATTTAAAAGAAAGTATACTCTGATAAAAAAGAAAAGAAAAGAAAGTATACTCTCCCATCCCTAGATAAAAATACACACGGTCTAAAAAGAGTGGGACTACTACACTCATCAACCAATCAAATGTCATCCTTACCCACCAAACTCTCTTTTGATTGGTTGACACAAAAAGAGTATTATTATTTTAGGATATCTCAAAATAAAAATAGAGACTATAATTTTAAGATAGAGGGAATATAAAGACAGCTAGCAACACATAGCACTATAAAACTATAATGATCAAGTTATTCAACTACAGAAATCCAACAGGCAAAGGAGAGATCACTGTAATCTAACTCCTACAAAACACGTAACCACCCATAAGTGATCACTTGGTAGAAAGCATGGAAACAAATAAAAACGGATCATGGCCCTGAAACGATACCTTTTTAGAACTCCAACCAAACAGTTTTTACCATACAATCAGATTAAATTGTCGCACATTACTAAAACCCTTACCCACCCAACCTTTCGCTCTTGAAACTATACACACTTGTACTATCATTAACAAATCCTTTTTTAACTCAAATATAAAGATTGCATTGAGAGCTTGTTTTTCTGAAAAAGTAAATTAGCCACGCACCTAAATAAGCGGTTTCATTCATGCTATGCATTACATCGTGTTCGTCTGTGTTTATTGAGCTTTCAACGCCATGCACTTTGCTTTGCTTTTATTTTATATGAAAGACTTATGAGAAGAGAAATCTCATTAAATCTTGTTTTGATGGAATTAAGTATTGTTGTTGTTGTTGTTATACGAGAATATATTTAGGCTCTTAAATCTAATTGAATTCTATATGAAGCTAGAGCTCCAGCTCGAGAACAACTCCTAGTTTAACTCAATATCAAAACAAATAAGGTTTAAGTCATAGAATAGACATGTATTTTCTCAAATGTATCGTTATGGTACGTGTTCTCAAAATATTACTCGTGTGTTACATAAACTTTCATTTTTGTACCATATGATACGTGGGTAGAATGCGGATCTATTGCAAAGTGAGTCAAAAAAAGGGTAGAAAGCCATTCATAGAGCGATACGTGTTATCCACTCAAAATTATACAATAATTTTGTCAGGGGTATAATGGTCTTTTGACTCGTTTTTTGNATAATGTATACCAAATTAAATAGAATTAAATTAAATTTTTATGGTGAAATCGGTTTTTCATAAAAGTTTGACGTTAGAAAGTTATTTACTTTTGAAGTTTTTGGGTGAAAAAAAAAGGTTAAAAGGACCAAAATGCCCCTTAACCGAATTTAATAAGAAAAAAATGGAGTGATTAGGTGGGGGACACGCGACACTGGATGATAGGCTTTCTAGACTTTTTAATTTCATCTATTTTTTAGTGGTTCACATCTCTACGTGGGTAACCTGTTAACTGGCTAAATATGTTAAAATTTGATTTTTTATAGCAAAACCAGTCCCTTGTGATTTGTTTCTTTTGCAAAATAAGTCCCTTTTGATATTTTCTATTGCAAAATAGGCCCTTTGTGATTTTTGCAATATTGTTCCTTCCATGATTTTAGTCCTTGATGCAAAACTCTTTTAACAAAATTGGTCATTGTTTAAATTTACCAAACCGATCCCTATGTGAATTATTTTTACAAACTTAGCCTTTATACTACATCTTTTTTTAACATTTAGGCCTTCACTTTAAAATTGAAAAACAATACTCCTTCCGTCTCTAAATAAGTATCCACTATTGACTTTTAAAGTCTTTCTTTTTTAAATTTGACCTTTTGTGTTATGTAATACTTGATACAAAATATATGAATACTCTGGATTTTAAATGTATTTTCATTTGTATAATTTTTATCAAGTATTACATAATACAAATGAAATAATTTAAGGTCAAAGTTGAAAAAAAAGACATTAAAAGTCAATAGTGAACATTTATTTAGGGACGAAGGAAGGATACAAATTTTCACGTTTTTTAAAAGAAATTACACAAGAACCATTGTCGCAAAGATACTTCAAGTTTTCATGCTACTCAAAGCAAAAACAATATTCGAAAAAAGAAAAAATTACATAAGGACCGAATTTGCAAAAAAATTCGCACAAGGACCATTTTGTAAACAAACTTGGGATATTTCAAATTTTGAAAATAGTTCACAAATGGTGCGAAATTTAATTATATAGATAATCCCTATCTTCCAAACTAGTTTAGTCCTTTTTTGAAAAATAAGGACTATTCGTGTAACAAAGATAGGGACTATTCTGTGTAATTAAAAACTATAAATTATTGCATAATTGATCCCTATTTTGATTTCTAAAATAGGGACCAGCGATGCAATTAGTTTGAAAAATTAGGTATCAATGGTGTAATTAAAATCGAATATGGACGGCGGGTGTGATTTTGGGTACACCAAAGGACGAAATATGTAATTTTGCCAACTCTATCAAATAAAAGTTGATAACTATCAATCGGAACCTTCGTGAGAAACTATCAACACCAAACCGGACTGTAATCATCATCTTCGAAAGAATCATCGATCTCCTTGAATCATTCAATTCATTCCGGTACGTATATATTCCACCTTCGTAAAACCATAGTTACACTCTAATTCCTACTATTTAGTTATGCAATGGTAGAGTATGGCGGATTGGCGGTGTATGTATGCAGTTACATTGTAACAATAATACGCGGAAACTTAAGCTATTAAGGGACCGGGAAGGGTCCCGGCCTCCTAGGCCTAAGCCCGTTAGTGTATTTTTTCGCGATTTCATGTGTTAAAATTTTATTTTTTCCATCTCGGCCCTCCCATGTAACGTTGTTGAGGAAAAAAAGTTGTTTCGGCCCTCCCAAGAAATTTTTTCTAACTCCGCCTGTTTACGCTCATGTCGTTTGACCACAATTTCATAACACATTAAAAATTTAATTTAATTCACGTACTTGTTTCTTTTCTTTATTAGATAGAGCACAACAATCCGTCATCAATTGCGTCTTTTGACTCATCACCACCTGTTTTTATATATGCCAACTAATCAATAATCATATCGCTAACAAACTTATCCATTTATAGAAACAAATAGCTGATAAACAAGATAAGAATTTACCATAAATGTTTTTGCAGCAGGAAGAAACTTCCACGCAATAGCGTTTAAATATCCGCGTTGTTTCTTCATCATGTTAGTATAACACTATAACTATTATAAAATTTAGCTAGGTTTTACAATTCAGTTTTTATAGGTTTGGATATTATTTGAAGCTTAAAGAATAATAATGGGAGGAAATAGTTCAAGGGAGCAAGGTGCAAAACACAAGCAGCCTTCGTTTTCGCAGAAGAAGGTTGAGAAAAAATACTCCTTCATTGCAGATAGTTACAATTCTTTGGAACAGGTATAGACTTGTTAATTTGGATTCTATACGTACTGTTATCTTGATTCTTTTTGCAGAATACGAGTATATATATATTTAGTTATTTACACTTTAAAATTATTATATCACCTTTGTAGTTTGCGGGGGATTTTATGGATGATTATCAACTGTAACAAATATTTAGTGTCTGCATGTGGTTCTGTTAGACCTTGTGATATCGGATACTCGTTGTGTCAGTTATTTTGGGTATTTTAGTGTTTGGTAAATACCTTTAAATAATTAAATTAGGAGAATCAAGTTATCTGACCACTAATTAAACGCTATTCGAAAACAAGTAAGGTTTACTACAAGTGGGTTCAGGCCCTAAATGGTTCAGACCAGTTCAGTAAATGTTGACTCGTCAACTCGTTGAAACGGAATATATGGGTCATAGACATGGATACAGTTGAGTTTTTCAAGATGGTTAGTG
>LBNU01022551.1:0-18390 GCA_014162995.1 Artemisia annua
AAGTTTTTTCGGGTTTTTGGTCGGTCCGGACCGGACCGGACCGACCGGACCGAGGACCGAATTAGCCAAAAAGCTTAGACCGAGGACCGGACCGAATGTGGTCGGTCCGGTCCGGTCCGGTCGGTTTTGTCGGTCGGTCCGGTCCATCCGGTCCGTTTGCTCAGCCCTACTCATATAAAAGTACAAAAAGAATCATCCTTCACCTCTAGACCTAATTAGAGTAGTTTTTGACCTAACGAACACTATTCCCTGTGAGAGAACAATCAATCCCCCGGTACTTGCCACTACACTATACTACATCGGTCAGGTACACTGCCTGGTGGGGATTGTAAGCTTCTCGAGATCAGGTAAAACGTAGTGCGTAAGCAATCCCTACGCATCACACCTCATCATATTTCACAAACCTATGAGCTAGCAAGAAAACTAAGACCAACAAAGCATAAATCCGGATAAAAGCAAAAATAGCACGAAATGTATAGAAATAAAAATGAAACAAAATAAAATCTAACTCACTTTTGTAGGAATCACGGTTGCATTTAGCGTATGCAACAAGCCTTTTAAACCACTTGGCGTCCCAAGTTGATGAGTGAAGTCTCGTGAGGGTTTACATGGAACACACCCACAAAGTTCATTTAAAAACTAATACAAGTTCAAGTATGTTTGTTATAAAAATTTTAAAATTTAATTGGTACAGGAGAAAGCTACGGCGTAGTCATAATGTTGGACTACGCCGTAGGTGATAAAGTCAAACAGTCTGTCACCTGGAGTGTGCTACGGCGTAGTTATGAATGGAGCTACGCCGTAGATGTCTTCAGAGGAAAATAATTGGAGTGAAAACTCCAGTTTTAGCTTCTCCACCGTCCACCTTTCTCTATTACCGGCAAAATGATTATACAAAACATACCAAACCAACTATGCTATTAAAATCAAAAGCTAAAAAAACTAAAAATACAAAGATAGGCATGGGGTGCCTCCCACGAAGCACTTGTTTTTGTTCGAGTCACGAGCTTGACTCCACCCTTATTTACTGAGTAAAAGGGTGTTCATCCCTTCACTTGAAATCAAGTGTGGGTGAAAGTAGCAATAAACACCGTAAGGGTGTGAAGTTGCTATAGTGTAGGGAAATGATAAATTAAAATCATACCTCGAAATGGATGTTATTTTTGCACATTACCTTACCCATCTTAGTTGATGGTTTTGATGAATGGCTTACTTCAAGATGCAGCAGAATAATCAGCTTACTCAACACATTTATCTCCATGTCAGTCAGAATTTCCCCTCCAAATTCCTTCTCATTAAATTGATTAGGATTTGTAACCGGCGGCAGGTACAACATCGGCGGCTTTGGGTCAACTTCATGTAGCATGGTTGTCATTGTAAGAATGAGCCTTTCAAAATCTTCCTCTGCCATGTCCCAATAACGATCAACTCCCCGTTCATCACGTNTGGATGTTATTTTTGCACATTACCTTACCCATCTTAGTTGATGGTTTTGATGAATGGCTTACTTCAAGATGCAGCAGAATAATCAGCTTACTCAACACATTTATCTCCATGTCAGTCAGAATTTCCCCTCCAAATTCCTTCTCATTAAATTGATTAGGATTTGTAACCGGCGGCAGGTACAACATCGGCGGCTTTGGGTCAACTTCATGTAGCATGGTTGTCATTGTAAGAATGAGCCTTTCAAAATCTTCCTCTGCCATGTCCCAATAACGATCAACTCCCCGTTCATCACGTTCTTCTTTGACATCCGCTTTCTCAATTGTAATGTTGATAACGAAATTATCAACATCCTGTTTACAGACACTAGCAGAAACATTAACAATAGGAGAAGTAGGAAAGTCAAAAAGGTCCTTACCTCCATGGTCCACATCCCCAAATTCTTCATCAACACGCACGGTATTGATTTCCTCATTTTTTACGGAATCTGGATCTTCCATGTGGGCGTGATTATTCTCTTCTCGACATTGATTGGCAATGTACCATTCATATTCTTGAATGGTCATGTTATCCATGTCCATCTCATCGTACACATGAGGAGATACATAACACCTATTGGTATATGTTTGGGGAGATTGATAGACAGGCTTTGAAGGAGGCAGTCTCGTAGAAGACCTTCTACACCTTCGATTCCTCATACATGCTTCTTCCTTCTCGCGCTCATACTCCAAGTGCTCATTCAATGTCCTGTTATCAATGTCTGGCTCCATCTCCATGATTACCTGAAATATACTCACGAAACAAAGAAAACAGAAGAGACAAAAGAAAGAAAACAAAAATAAAAACAACTAAAAACTAAAAAGACTCAAATTAAAATCCTAATAGCTCCCTGGCAACGGCGCTAAAAACTTGATGCAGGTTTTACTGACCAGGTTTTAATATTTATATTAGTCTCGTTTACCTAAGGTCTACCTTTACGCACTAACGGACAGTGTATCCGATCGTGTGTGGTATAGCTAGTTGGTAAAGCCGAGGTCGTCCCAAGAGCTATGAGTTTGGATCCTAATTGGAGTCTATGTCACGTTTATAAAAGGGGTTTATGAGTTGAATATATAATTAAACTAATGAAAGTAAATAACGAAAACAAGTAAATAACTATAAAAGAATCAATAGGGAGAAGTAGAGTTAACCTAATTACTACTCTTGTTATTATTAGGATTAGTTCTCTAACCGTTATAAAGTCGGTAGACTCCTATGGTCAATTTGTCTACCCTATGATCCTAGATTCCTCACCAAGGTAATTGTTAGTGACCAAGGGTCATCTGGTAATCTATTTTCAGTAATAAAAGTAATGGTACATCTTATCATATCGTCTAGGGATTAAATTCATTTCGGATCAGAGGGTTAAATTACCTACGTCTATCTTACACCTTGTCCTATCCAAAACTATTGTAAAGCCTTGGGTTCATCGGTACGAAAAAGTAAGAGTCATTAAGTGCCTCTACTAACATGGATAAGTCTAACGAATGCGGCATGGTCAGATCTTACACCCCTCTAACTCCGTTAAGTGTCTAGCATCGGTAGGTGGTCCTAGGGTTAATTCGCACGTGTATGGTGATATTGCTATCACCAAGTCACATCCCTAGCGACTTGCTTCCTAGGGTTAATTCCACAAGTCTCTAGGGAACAACCAATGCTAATCACTACGGGAACTAGAGTGTCCCAAGCCTCGCCATGAAAGTATACAAACAATAGATAATAGATGCGTAGAAAACTAAATCATAACAATAATAATTTCATAAAAAGGCTAACACCAAGAGGTGATTAGCCAAACATATAGTAAACTATACCAACAATAATGAATAATACATAGATTGAATTGAACATAGTGTTTGATACAAATTACTTGATGTAAGGTTAATAATGATGATGATTACAAGTGAATTCTCCCTTGGGAAGTGGTTGGTTGCTGTTGGAAGATGCCCTGAGATGGTGCCTTAATCGCCCCTTTGAAAGGGAGGAAGAAGGATGATCAATAGTGCAGAATTCGGCCTCTATTTATAGGGTTCGAACCAACTACGGCGTAGCTGATTTCCAACTATGGCGTAGCTAGTGTAAATTATTGCTAGCGTAGCTGATTTCCAACTATGGCGTAGCTAGTGTAAATTATTGCTAGGGCGTAGCTGATTTACAACTATGGCGTAGCTAGTGTAAATATTTGCTATGGCGTAGCTAATTTCCAACTATGGCGTAGCTAGTGTAAATTATTGCTAGGGCGTAGCTGATTCAGCATGGTATGGCGTAGCTAGTGTAAATATTCACTTCTACGGCGTAGTTATGTTGGAAACTACGCCGTAACTTCACCATTGGCCACGGAAGTTCTTTACTGCCTCAAATTGGGACCTACGTCGTAGCTGGAGAGTTGCTTACTCCGTAGAGCCCTTTAGTGGACTTCTACGCTGTAGCCAGAGGATGGGCTATGCCGTAGTCTTCATAAGTTCCTTCTTACGGCGTAGGTAGATGAACCTCTACGCCGTATTCTTCATAAAGCCTTGCTACGGCGTAGGTAGATGAACCTCTATGCCGTAGTGAGTGCAGAATCCATAATTTCCACATATTTGCTCCAAAGTCCTTCCATTTCCGCGTATGTTCGTTCTTTTACTCATCTTTACCCTGAAACCAAAATTGGAAGAAATAAGAGTATATATTCTTCATATGAATAGAAAAGATGAGTATTTTAGGGGGAAATTAACACTTAAGTAATGGGTAAATTTGATGTTATCAAATGTCCAAAACCACCCAAAAGTAAAACTCAAAGAGCTTTTGTAAGTGGTGCTTGGAGCGATAGTGAAGATGATGACGAGGAGCCAAAGAATGACGAGATTGCTCTCATAGCTCAAGATTCAAATGAGGTACACCCTGACTCATCTTGCTCTTCTATTGATGATGACACATTGCAAAACGAATATAACAAACTTTGTGAACTAAGCTTAAGAATCATAAACAAAAAGAAATTTTTGAAAACTAAAAAGAAATTTTTGGAAAATGAAGTTTATGATTAAAAAAAAAGATAAGAGGTTAGAAAAGAGTAAAAGTATTGACACAATGTATAAATCATGTCAATAGTTTAAACTCGAAATTGAGAAGCTTAAAATTACTCAAAATGATCTAATAAGACAAACCACAAAGTTTAAAAGGTTCGATAAAAGTATTTCTTATACGGATGAAATAATGAAACTTCAAAAGTCACCATTTGATAAAACGAGACTAGGTTTCATGAAATTAGAAACTCCAAAGAGTCAAACGAAACAAGACTAGAAAGCACAAGAAACTAACAAAGCTGCTACAGGTACCCACGGACCAGACGGAACCAAAAACTTGGTTCCGTCCGTTGAACCCAAAGGTTCCGCGAGGTCTGCAGTAGAAAAGTTAGTTTCTACGTCGGATCGTACCAAATTCGTTAAAGTCACAAATAGGTCCAAAACTAGTGTAAATGATACAAAACTAAAACCAGCTATTAAAGTTGGAGTAGGACTTGGTAAAAATGAATTTAGAACTAAAACTACTCAACCAAGGCCTAAAACTCCTATTCCCAAACGCCCCTTTCCAAAGAGCAACTACAACACACAACCAAACTACCAACATGTTTGGAACCAAAACATACCTAGACATTACCAAACTCCAAACTACATGTCATGGAACCCATATCTTCCATTTTCATACATGGATCAAGTTAATGGCATGTTTAACCAAAATGGACCCATGATATATTGGCGACCAAACGTTTGAGTGTTTTTCATAAAATAGGTATGCTTCAAAGTTAGTTTGGAACCTGATGAATGGATCAAAGATAGCGGTTGCTCAAGGCACATGACGAGTAACAAAAGCCTCTTTTCAACATATTAAGAATGTGATGGAGGTAACGTTACTTTTGGTAGCAAAGTTAAAAGCAAAATCATCAGAAAAGGTACAATCTCTCATAACTTGATCCACGCGTCATACCACAACATACCCCTATAGTGTGCACCTATAGGGGTATGTTGTGGTATGACGCGTGACTTAGTCCAGGTTAGCAAGTATTTAAATGATGGTCCACTGGTATATTTTTGTGCCTAAACCTATAAACTCACCAGCAATAGCTGACGTTAGCATGTTTTCTCAGGTGATTAGTTTGATGGAATTGGATTGGTATTCGGAAGGGCTTGGCAGCATGTGGCATTGTTGAAGGATCGTAATGGACTCTGATAATAAATTTGGGACCTATCTTTTATTTCTTTAATGGGCTGTACTTTAAGTATTTGTGATTAATTTAAACTTATTATCTTGATTTTATAAGTCTTTGTATGGGAAGTTACTTATCTCGTTCTATATGCTTGCTTATGTATACCAATCCTAGTAGCACATCGAAAGCTTGATAAGTCTTCCGCTGTACCAAATTTTGGGGGTGTTACAGGAGTATTGTCCAATGGGGAGCGTTTGGCTTGCACCATTCCGCTACGCTACTCTTTTTTTTGTTTCGACAAAAAGGGGGAGAAAATATATTTAAACTTAAACTAATTTTCATCATTCTAATAAAACAAGTTTAAATATAATTTTTTAAAGACCTAACACTATAATTAGTAACTTGCTTAAAAATAAAGTTTATGTTTTGTCCTCAACAAAAAGGGGGAGATTGTTAATACAGATATCGCCTAAAAACGTTATTTATATTTTACGATCTTTTCTAAGTTTTGTTAATGACAAAGTATAAACTTTAATTCTTAGCAAATCATGAATATAGTTTATGCCTTTCATAACTAGAACTTTATTTCATTTAATCATTACATTTGCTACATTTACATTTTACATAAAACATAACATTTTCATATTTCTATAAATAGAAAATGTTGTATGACATCATGACATGCATCATGAGTATTTATGAAAAGATTTCCAAATCTAGAAGTTGACTTTCCATAAGATTTCTTACACATTTGGAAAGATTCTTACTCAAACTATCTTGTAGTGGGCTTAAAGGATCTTGATTAGACTTGCATAGAAATGGAAAGATTTCTTGAGTATTTGACTGTCAGGTCTGGCGAAACCCTGTGGATACAAGGGCGGAACCCTTGTTTTGGTTGCGCCGGATCCGCCAGCCTGCTGTCTTGGTTGGCTATAAATAGCAAGCCACACTCAAGAATTTTCTCATCACTTCTCATTATATTTTGCACATACATTCTCAGTACATTTATCCAACTCATTAACATTTCATTTGTGTGAGATCTTTTGTAGCAAAGAAGATCACAAGTTCATACCAAAATTTACAAGTCGCAACATAACGTTGCAAGTCTTGTTAGCTTAGCATTGTGTAAACTCGTGAGGTTTATACATCATTTCATTGTGTATTTTCAGTAGTGATCGGTTAGTATTTTAGGCCATAAAATACATAGTGTGACGGGAGTGGTGTTACCCTTGTAAAAGAACTCGACATCTAGCTTTGTGTCGGTAATCTTGTGTAAGCGACGTGTAAGGTTTTCTCCGCCGGTGAAAGGAGCTTGTTGACTAGTGATTGAAACTCTCGAGTTGGATACTCGGGGCGTGGAGTAGGGCAAGGAAAAAGAGTCCTTGTATTGTGGTTTGATCGTTTCTTACTGTATAGTTGCGTATTACTTATCGTTAATTAGTTTCAATTGTTGATTACAAGTAAAAACCTGTAAACTATTCAACCCCCTTCTAGATTTCTACACAAAGATCTGGGGATGCTTGTCATATAAGACGGCTTTCATGTGAACACATTCATATTTGCTTTTAGGATTTCACACATAGCCTTATTTTCATCATCGCTGAGGCTACCACCAATCATGATGGACTGCTTCGGGTATTTTCGTTATATTGCCACTCTTAACCATTTCGGTATCGGAGGCGGGCTATCCGACTATTCTACCATTTAGATTCTAATGGTCTCGCCCTTTCACTCGTCAGGTTGCTACTCCGGCTCGAGTTCATCATGCCATATGCCGTTAATACTGCAGCTCATAGTGCCCGGATTCCAGGTCTTCCTAGGATCCCATTGTATTGGGATAAGGATCTTACTACAATGAAGTTACTCCATACTATGAACTGGTAGGGAGGACGTCCAAGGCATACTTGTAGGAATACTTACCCAAAGGGCCAAGATATTTCTCCTGAGAAACCAAGAACGGTGCCATTGTTGGCATAAGCCCTCTCCTTACCTCCGGTCTTAATCTTAGAAAAAATGTTCACAAAGTATCTCAGAAGCACTTTCCCCATCTGCATAGATCATGTGAATAACATGTCCACCTACCTCAGCACATATTAGCATAGGGTAATCTTCTATGTCCATCACAGTGCGTGGTGGAAAGGATATGTTTAGTTGTGGTGGGTGGGACACTTCATCTCTCGGTCTTGTATGCCTTCTTTAGGGTTGTACCATGAAGATAGCGACTCCCTTTTCCTTGGCAGCATGTTCTTGTTTTTTCGCAGCTTTACTTGTGCTTCCTTTCGAGTTGCTTTGCTTGATTTCTTTACCAGGTGCGCTAATTGTCCTGATTTCACAGCCTCCTCGATTTACTTCTTCAAATGGATGCAATCATTGGTGTCATGTCCCTTATCCCCATGGAATTCATAGTACTTGTTTTTTTCCTTGTTTCAGGTGGTACGACCATGGGAGGTGGGGGAATGAAACTTCCTTTCACAGACTCCATGGTGAATATATCTTTTGGGTTTTTTATGAGCGGTGTGAAACAATCATGTTTCCGGACAAATTGCCTAGATCGACGCTCATAATCACTCCGCTTATCAAAATTTGATTCAGCGTGGGACTTGCTTGATTTGGGTTGCTCTATGAAGACCCTTTCTTTTTGGATTAGGTTTGCAAGGCTTTTTCTTCGCGGATGAAGGCTTTTGTTACGCTCATCATTTCGTCCACTGTCTTTTGATAAAGAATTATTTGTTACGCTTTTAGGGGGTCATTTAAGCTCTAAATGGTGATTTTATGATCAAATATTACCTCAAATCGTTCCTTTTCTCTTTTTAGGTACTTGGAACGTGATTTCTAGAAAATGGAGCATTTTGGAGCTTTTCAGATGTTTTTATGCTCAAGTATGAAGAAAACAAGAAAAGTCAAGTTTCTACATTTGACGGCCTCATGATTTTGAGCTGACGTCGTCACCTTATGCTCAAGATGATGGATTTTTAACACTAGACGTCCCAGAAGAAAGCATGAAATTTACACCTGACGGCGTCAGGTACAAAATCTTTGAGGCCGTCAGGTGTTATGCAAAAGAGAGACGGCCCAGATGAAATTTACAAGTGACGGCGTCAGAGGCTTTTTTAGGCGATCCGAGAATCCTAAACACGGCGACCTGACGGCGTCAGGACTTATAACCTGACGCCGTCAGCTTGTAATCTCTATATATAGTTTTGGATTTTTCATTCATTAAGTATGCAACTTTGGAGATAAACCCTAGTTCGACTTTTACAGTATATTTAGGGTTTCAAACCCTCTTTTCTTCCATGTTCAATTGAAGATAAGTTCTTCCTTTAATCATTCAATATGTCTATGTGTTGTTTGATTAATTGTTTGTATTTTCTTTACATTAACATGCTAGCTTAGATTTTCTTGTGTTTGCTTAGATCTAATGAAACCTAGTTGTTAATTATTGATTGTTGGTTTGTTATTTATTGTTGTGGATGATTGACTCGCGTTAGGCTCAAGAAAACTGGCCAACCTCCTATACGGTAATAGGCTTGAACGTCTTGGGAAACATAATCGGATGTGTACTACGGTTTTATTGGTTGTATTTGATGCATGAGTGACTATTAAAGAGGCTATGATAGGATACCAAACGTGTCGTCATAAGAAGAGATAGAAGCTCATAGGGTTGGGAAAGGACATACACACCCCCACGAATGGTATTAAGGAATGCAACCCTTCATCTAAACAATTGTAACAAATCAATAAATCAATAAATCAATAAGAGATAACTAAGGAGTAGCGAAATCTAAGTTAACACGCTTTTCTCATTATAAGAAGTTCACCAATTTACTTTTCTTGTTATTTTATTTTAATTTTTTAAGTAGTAATTTTGGGTTAGTTGACTAGCAACTAATTCTGCCCACTCTTCCAATACCCGAGATTTTTAATTGCTTTCATAAAAATATAAAAATACAAAAAGATTCATCCCTCACCTTTAGACCTAGATGACTTAACTTTCAATCCTAACGACACTATTCCCCTAGAGAACGATCAATCCCTCGTACTTACCACTCACTATACTACATCGGTCAGGTACACTGCCTGGTGGGGATTGCAAAGCTTCTCAAGATCCCTTGAGAGGTAAAACCTTTTGCAAGGTTGCAAAACCACGCATCACCTTTCACCAGCAAACTTTCGTTGGTCAAACGCTCCATGAACAATTAAGTTGATTTGTCTTCCCTTTGCTTGACATGGTGGAGCTCAACCAGATCTTTAGTTTATTTTTTCTATTGTAGGTAATATTCTAAGAATTTCTTTCTAAATTCCTCGAAGGTGTCTATGATTTAAGGTGGGAGCTTGTCAAACCACAGTCGGGCCGACCCCATCAGAGTCAAGTTAACCATGTGACACCATGTGGGCATCGCCCACCTTTCAACTCTGGCCATGGCCGATTTTTTTGAGATACTCTTCTGGATCTCCTGTCGCGTAGTAGGTTTTCACATTGGTCGGTATCCGAATTCATTTTGGAAAAACGAAATCATTAATGTGCTTAGTAAATGGGGTACTAGACTCCCAAATATAGGGTTGGTACAAATCACTATCCCCCATTTCTAAGGACTCTTACGACCTTCTTTTCCAATTCATCTCTTCGAAACTTTCTTCACTACAAGAAATGTCAGTTTCACTATGTTTCTTTGAAGCTTCTTTCTCCGGTGGTGATTCCAATCCATTTCCATTTAACGGGAGCTGGAACAGCTGACATAACTTCGTATGAGTCTTCGGGCTTACATTCGCTAGTGTTCCTGTGTTTTGACTCCCAAATGGGAAAAAACACTTCTGGATCGGGAATGGCTAGGCGTTAGAGACCTAGCCCGCTCCTTTCTCGGGCGATGTGACCCGAAACCTAATCTAGAAAAAAATTTCCTAGATTGGGAAGGTGACAAATCACGAGACTTTCCTCTCTTCTCCGCACTCTTTTTTTTTCTTTTTCCTCCTTGAACCTTGCGGATCTTGGCATTGGGATGCCTCATCGGTTTCTTCCTTAGTTCTTTCCCTATAGCTCAACCGACTTCTGCCATGAACAGGTGCTCATAATGACTTTGGCAAAATTCGCGTGCCACTTTGGGTGGTGCAAAGCCAGGCAGAAAGTCATCCTGGGCTGTGACTTCCGCTGCCTTTTGTTCTTGTACTTCACTGATTGACGATAGCTCGTCTTTTGTTCTTGAGAATATATAGCTTTACACGTATGAAAATCCTTAGATGAAACACTGTTAGTCTCACCTTGGGAGGGATCTCCTACAATCAACCTCAAGCGTGAGACTAAGTACTCGTTTATGGAGGGATAATTAAGAGTTAAAAGAGCAATGTGTGTGTATATGTATGTGTTAGAACTTAGCCTCAAATGACCAAGTGCTTGGTATCTATAGGCAATATTCTTTGTCTTTACCTCTGGTTCACTAGTTCCGATCCCCGCTATTGCCCAGTGGGTAATAGCATGCTTGCCTTGGGACTAAAAGATTGTGCTTCGATACCCAAGCTATCTCGTCCGCTTATGTGACTTCCACCGCTTTTGGGATTCGTGCCACCGCGTGCTCCCTACGTTTTATCTATCTTTGAAAAAGCTTGGTCAGTACTCCTTTCCCCATAATGTACTCCTTTCCTTTTTAGGCGGGTCACGTGATTAGTGATTTGGAATCCACTCAAACGGTTGGATTCTGATTCAAGAGTGTTTAGCACGTGCTTAACAAAATGAGGTTCGACAGGTTATCTTGGAAAATCAGTTATCTCTATGTGCCATTTTGGAGTCTCATGTTTCTAATTCCCGTCTTGACAAGTTATGTTCCGGTGTTTTTTGGAATTGGAAGTGGACTTCGAATGGGAATTTGTGTACAAAGGGGTCTCGTATTATTTTGGGTTGGAATCCGGATGATGTTGATATTATGATTGTTGCTCAAACGGCCCAAGTAATGCATACACGAGTGTACTTTAGAGCTGATAAGAAGATTCTTATGTGCTCGTTTATTTATGCTCATAATCGGTATGGCCAAAGGTGTGAGCTTTGGCATAATTTGGCAGCTCATAAGGCTGTGGTTCGTGGTTATCCTTGGTGTCTTCTTGGAGATTTTAATGCTGCGCTTTATCTTGAAGATAAAGCCGAGAGTTCGTCCGTTATTGATATTGCTATGAGGGAGTTCAAAGAGTGCGTGGATGAGCTTGAAATCTTGGATGTGAGTAAAGCAGGGTTACATTTTACATGGAACCAGAAGCCAAAAGGAGATCATGGAGTTCTTAAGAAAATTGATCATGTGATGGCGAATTTAGATTTTTATGATGCTTTTGTGGGAACGTGTGCTTTATTTCAGCCATATCGAATTTCCGATCATTCCCCGGCTATTCTTAAAATTCCCATGGCATCAAAATTTAAGCCTAAACCTTTTAAATTTCCGAATTTACTTGTCCATAATGACAGGTTTAAAGAGATAGTGGCTTATTACTGGAAAGTGGATGTCGATGGCTATTATATGTTTCGTGTTGTGAAAAAGTTGAAGTCTTTAAAGAAACCTTTAAGAAAGCTATTGTAGGATCATGGAAATTTACATGATAGAGTTAAGAGACTTCATTTTGAACTTGACGAAGTCCAAAAAGCTCTTGATAAGGATCCGTCGAATGATATATTATGTGAAGAGGAGGCTTTGTATTTGCATTCTTTTAACGAAGCTATCTTAGCGGAGGAACGTTTTCTTAAACAAAAAGCCAAGATTAATTGGCTTAGAGTTGGTGACTCTAATTCAGCCTATTTCCATAAGTGGTTAAGAGTCGGGTGACTAGGAATCGTATTGATTTGGTAGCTGATTCGAATAGTGTTTTGGTAGGGGGAGATGCGATGTACACTTCTTTTGTCTCATACTATTCTCACCTTCTTGGCCAAGCTGATGTAGTTACTCCTTTGGATACTCATGACCTTTTTGTGAATAGATTGAATAATGATACTGCTAGTAGTATGGTTCGTGACATTTCAGATATGGAAATCAAGGATGCCATTTTCTCTATGGGTGATGATAAATCACCGGGTCCTGATGGTTATTCGGCGGCTTTTTTCAAAAGTACCTGGGATATTGTTGGTAATGATGTTACTTATGTGGTTAGGGAGTTTTTGTTAGTGGTAAACTTCTGAGAGAAGTTAATCATACGATCATTATGCTTATCCCAAAGGTTACTTCTCCTACCCGTATTAACGATTTCAGACCTATATCTCTTTGTAATGTGGTTTTTAAATGCATTAGTAAGATAATTGCTAACCGTATCAAAAATAGTCTTACAAACTTGGTTAGCATTAACCAATCTGCCTTTGTTCCGGGTAGACATATTTCTGACAACATTCTCTTGACCCAAGAGCTTATGCATAATTACCATTTGGATAGAAGTCCTTCAAGATGTGCTTTCACGGTTGACATTCAGAAAGCGTATGATTCGGTTGATTGGGGTTTTCTAAAGGAGATTCTGGTTGATTTTGGATTCCACCCTCGAATGGTTTTGTGGATTATGGAATGTGTTACTAGTACCTCGTTTTCAGTATGTATTAATGGTTCTCTTCATGGCTATTGTAAAGGGAAGCGGGGTCTTGATGCGCGGGTTTTGCAACCTATGCACTTAGGTTTTACCTCTCAAGGGATCTTGAGAAGCTTACAACCCCCACCAGGCAGTGTACCTGACCGATGTAGGATAGTGAAGTGGCAAGTACAGGGGGATTGATCGTTCTCTCGGGGAATAGTGTCATAAGAAACTTTTGCTAGACATTGAAGCTCAAATGTTGGTTTATAAAACTTTGCCTAAAATGAGTTTTCACAAAACTATTTTATGTAATGTGGCAAATGATATATGGCAAAATATTTTAGACTTTCATCAAAGGAATGTTCAAGCCGAAGACGATGAAAATATGTTGCTAGAAAGTCACTTAGTTTAAGTAGATTCGTGTACTACTAGTTTGAATGTTTTTGTTGTAGGAAATGTTGCCGACAAGAATCACACAAGCAACCTAGTTGATGTACCAATCTACAAGTCTTGAAATAATGACCGGTTAAGAAGAAAATGTACGTGTTTAGTTAGCTAAAGGCCAAGATAGCTAGAGACCAAGATAATGTGTGCTTTGAATGTGCAACTACTCTTAAGAGTGTTTCGCCAAGTGAGTTTCATCATTTCTTGCATCACATAAAACACATGTTATGAAATGTGTTATTAAGGATAGCTTGAGGCCAAGGTAAGTTTTCTTACAATCTTGCCTAGTATAATTGCTATTTAAATATTTACTACACGCTTACGTGACTATGTGATTTATCATTACTTGCTTGCATGCTAGATAATTCTTATATGCTTATATGTGCTACATGCTTTGTGTTTATTAGACGTTTTGTCTAAATGCTTGTCCTTCTTTAGATTCAAGCAAATTATTTGGAAAAATAATGGTCTTACCACAACCATTATTTATAACGGATGTTGCGTCAATCAATCACTATAGACGATGCACACTTGCTTCACTCTTTTTTTGCTCTCTAGTTCTCGTCTATGACTTATCTTGAAATTTACATGATTGACTTCTAGCATCTCCGATGCAAGTCTCGTCCTTGAACCTCATTTAAGGTTTTACTCTTTCTTATCTCCTGTTTCGACTCAAAATCCACTCTTTATTCAAGCGTATCGAGTCTTTCCCTTTTCTTCTGTCTCGATTCCACTCCATACCCATTCCTTAGCCTACTCGTGCATATTGAGTCAATTCCGTGTCTTCAATTACAAAGAGTCATGTTTTAAATGATTTGGAATTAAAGATTTTTCATATAAACTAAAACAGCAAAAATCGTCAAAACTACACAACCTTCTACCGACGGTCCCTTAGCTCTCGGCGGTCCCATAGAGATAAGGGACCGTCCAACATTTTTTTGGCCATACCCCGTTTTTCTTACTGCAGAACATGCAAAACCAAACCAAACACACCTCTTACTGCAGAAGTGACGAAAAATCGACTATAACCCCCAAAATCTTACTCACTTAAAATCAAACTAATTCAAGGCTTACAAATTCAAGATCATCAATCACAAACACTTGCTAATCACTCTATTGTAAGTCAATTTATTCAATTTCACTTGTTTAATTCGAATTGAACCATTAGTGTTTATATGAACATAAAATTAAAAATTGGGGATTTTCATTTCTTTGTTAAATTAACAAACCATTGATAGCAAATCTAAACAATGTAGCACTAATAATACTCGAATTGACAAATTAACTAACTTATTTTGCGAATTTTGAAAATGGGTAAAAAATGAGGTCATCCCCAATTCGAATTTAATGTTGTTAATCATGTTTAATCACGTAACAAAAATGTAGTTATACATTGTTAATACATGTCAGAAACGCTTTCATAACCATGCAACTAAATAAATCAGGAAATTCAAAATCAAAATGTATTATGGGGATATTTGGGATAAATGCAAAATTATGGTCTAAAGAGCCTAATGCTAATTGGCGTAACTTAACTATACATATTTGATCATGATCGTCATCACATTGTTAATACAAAACAAAAACGTTTTCATAAGAAAGAGTCTAAAGTATAGCTGATAAAAGTGTGTCAAATCATGGTAACTATATTAAAAGTAGTTCTAATACATCTCTTATTTATTTCGTAGGTATAATCATGCCACACACCTACGAGTTCGACTACATCCTAACTCAATTTTACATTCCAAAACTCTCATTAGAACCACATTCCGAACCTAAACTTATCCAAACATGTAAAGAGCTTGAAAAGGGACATATTCATGAGGGACATTTCGTAAGTCCGTCATATGAAGATATGGAATTAATTAATAGAGGTTTTCGCAACATAGGCTTTGATTGTCTTCTAAACATCAGTGAAACCATTTGTCCTAGATTTATATTAGAATTCTATAGTGGAGTCAAAATCAAACGGAGTCAGGATTACTCAATACATTTTTGGTGTACCATAGGTCACTATGGTTTCTCCTTATCTCTTAAACAGTTTGGTCAAATTCTTGGACTTCCATATCATGGGCAATGTGCCTATTCGGAAGTAGCCGATCTTGACTCTCTTCTCGAAAATCGAGAAGAACATGGTCCTTATCGGAGATTCATTCCCCCTAAAGACAAAATAATCAAGTCCCTTTGTGGATCTTCCTCCACCACTCACCCAAACAAAATTCTCTTCACCGAACGCCGTCATTGTCTTAAAGCAATGGCAATCATTCTATGTGAGAATGTATTTTGTATGGTGAATGAAAGTGAGTATGTACCAGCATCATGTGCTCACATGCTTTACTGCATTCTTACAAGGACACCGTACAATCTTACATACTTCTTCGCTATCGAATCATGCAACTCGAGGATACCAAGGATAAGTTGATGCCCTACGGGATGCTTTTAACTCGTCTCTTTAATTACTTTATGGAGACCTATCCCTATCTTTAAAATCCTCTCTATCAATCCTACCACCGAGTCATGGAACCCATCTCAAAGGAAAATATATCATCTTATTAATCCTGAAAGATTTCCAATCGATGATGTAATAGATGAAGAACTAAGGAAATATCAAGGGAGACGCATCAAAGAAGACTAAAGTTAACATATTCACATTTGCTGAAATAAATTTAATGCTTTGATTTAGTAGTTGTATTATGAATTTGAATGTTTAATTTAACTTCTGTTTATTGATGTATTTGGAATTACTATGTTTATTGGTTATGTGAACTAATATTATGATCATTAGACATGTTAAATTGTATCTGGATGTGATTATGAGATGTTTAGTTGGTTTGTAACATCTTTTATTGTTGAACTTGTGTTTATGCTGTTCTGTGAAGAGTTGTATTAAGTTATATAGGCAGGTTGCAGAAATGAGAAACTGGGCAAAATTTTGCAAACTCACTACCGGCGGTACTTTCCCGACCCGGCGGTCCTCCAGTGATAAGGGACCGTTGGTGATCTAACGGACCGTCCCTGTGGGATCACGGATTTTGCACTGTTTTCTTCTTTCCTGCAATCCTAAACCTATTGTATGATTATCACCACCTTACCTTGTTTAGATAAACATTTTTGAGTGTTTGAAATCTCCTAATGCATGCTTTGCCCAAATCATAACCATGCTTGATTATTTAAACCTTCCTCATCACCCTCAATCTCATCACAATAACCTTTCACTTCATCTTCATCACCTACAATGGCCTCATCCTCCACTTCCTTGCCAACAACAAACAAAGAGCTCATAACACAACCACCAAGAAAAAGGCCTAAGCTCAAAATCATTCGCCCTCAAACCAATTTCATTGACCTCACACTCTATGATACCACTCCATCTCCTAAGTCTCCACCAACATCACCTCAAGCACCAAGTGCACCACTCAAAACACCATCCACCAATGGAACATCCTACTCATCATCAAAGCCATCCTCTAGCTCAAAGCCAACCACATCACCTTTCTCATCATTCATCAAAAACTTGTCATCTTTGCTTACCGAATCTAGTTCGGGTGCCTACACTCCATTCATGAGTACTCAACCACCATCTCCCACTCACTTCATCTCATCACCAAGAAACCAACATCATCTTCAAACAAACTCACCAAATGATACCACCACATCACCAAATGGGCCATTGGAAAATATTCCTTCCACACTACCATCATCTCCAACTCTTGGAAATTCACTTCCCTACTACTTTGTTAACAACCACACTGTGGGATGTGCTTGTTGTTACCATAACTTTCATCTCATCCACTCTCTTCGAGATGAACTACACATCATGTTTGGTCACATTGAGTTTCTCATTGCTCAACAAAATGTGCAACCAACTCCCCTTGCTTCCATGCCCCCATCGGCAACACCTTCGGCTACACCTTCATCCTCACCATCATCCACTCCACCATCTAACTAGATATTTTCAAATGTCTGGTTAAATAATAATCAAGTGGATGTTATGTTTTGGACCAAGCATGCAATGGGAGATAACTTGTTGTACTAGTTAATGATTAGTGTTGTTGTCTAATGATGTGTTAGTTATAAAATTATTATGATTATCATTGTATGTTTCTTGCTTGAAATGAATGAATTGTCATGCTTTGAGTTATGATAATATGTTGTGATATTAGTCATAGTTAAACATGAAAATGGACTAAAACTATTTAACCTTAAAAATGGGAAGTTACTTAAATCACAACACATCTGCCAACCAGGACGCCTACTGCCGGTGGTCCTTTAAATGGATTGGCGGTCCTCCATCAATAAGGGACCGTCCCCCTGTTTACGGGACCGTCCCTAGTAGAGCTTACATTCAGATTTTCTCTTTTGTTTTTTAATCTGATTCATGCTCTATATAATTGATTTCACATTCACATCCATCTTGCTTTTTCCATACTTTCATATATATATATATATATATATATATATATGTATGTGTTTTGCTCCTAACTTGTTTTTGTAGCACATCACCATAGCTCGATTCCCCAGTGCCCTCATTAAGGGGGAGCACTTAGCTAGGGGGAGCTTATATTCCGTCAACAATGACGATGCCCTTTCAAGGATGCTCGTGTCTACTCTCCTCAACACCATCGACACCTTTTTGATTCTACAAAAAGGGGGAGAAGTAACGGGAAAACTCATTAAAAATTTATCAACGCATAATTTTACCTAAAATGAGTTTATATTTTGTAATCATCAAAAAGGGGGAGATTGTTAATACA
>LBNU01022551.1:18586-54034 GCA_014162995.1 Artemisia annua
TATATATATATATATATATATATATATATATATATATATATATATATATATATATATATATATATATATATATATATATATATATATACACACGCATGCATGTGCTTTGCTCTAGCTTGGTTTTGTAGCACATCACCATAGCTCGATTCTCTGGCGCCCTCATTAAGGGGGAGCACTTAGCTAGGGGGAGCTTGTATTCCGTCAATAACGACGATGCCCTTTCAAGGATGCGTGTGTCTCCTCGCCTCAACACCAACGACACCTTTTTGATTATATAAAAAGGGGGAGAAGTAATGGGAAACCTCATTAAAAATTTATCAACGCCTAATTTTACCTAAAATGAGTTTATATTTTGTAATCATCAAAAAGGGGAGATTGTTAATACCAATAATGTCAAAAACGTTATTCACATTATTCGATCTTCTTGTGTTTTGATAATCACAAAATATAAAGACATGTTACGTAAAGTTACGGTTAATAAGTTTTTAATCGAGGAAAATCGTTTCTTCCACGTAGCTTCTACAACATCGCTTCAGGTATGAACAAACTTTATACTTTCATTAGTTTGGTGATCAAAGAAGTTTATTTTCTTACAAACTTACATTTTTAAGTTAGACAAAACATTTTTCACAAAAGTATATTTGTGTTTTTAAAGAAATGTTTTATTAAGAAAATATATTCAAATTCAAAGTTATAATAGCTAGTTTTCCCCCCAAAATAGTTGAATTTTCACCAGATAAGTTTTCACCACGTCAGGACAAAAATGGGAGCGTTTTATCGGGACGGTCCCTTAAAGTGGTCGGCGGTCCCTTATCACCGTCGCCTGTTTATGGGACCGTCTGTCTCACTTCTGTCGTCTATAAATACTGAACTGTTACACTTCAGAAAACAAGGTTTTTCACACACAAAACTTTCTGTTTTATTTTCTATTAGTCTTTGATCACTATAACATGTTGATATATGTTTATAAGTGTTTTCCTCTTCCGTCAAGTGCAAGAGAAGAACTCTCGATATCAATGAAGTCTCGAGATGTTATAGGTGTCCACACACAAACGTAACAAGTGTTACGATGATAAGTTCTGTAAATAATGTCATTGTTTTCTGACTTGTGTGTGAGTCGAGGATAGGGATATTTGTGTGAACTTGGATGGTGATGTAGATCCAAGAAGTCTTGTAACTAGATTAGTTCATTTATTGGTTGTGAGGAGAGTGATATCCTAGTGTGTAGGTTAGGACTTAGTCGAGTCATTATGTAAAGACTTGGTTCGGGTGATGATCCAAGTGAGTTGTGTGTGAAGTCTTGGTTCGGGTGAAGAACCAAGTGAGTCAATTGTGTGAAGGCTTGGTTCGGGTGAAGAACCAAGTGTGTCTAAGTGTGAAGGCTTGGTTCGAGTGAAGAACCAAGTGTGTCAATTATGTAAAGGCTTGGATCGGGTGAAGATTCAAGTTGGACAAGAGTGCTTGTTCGTGTGGCCACGTGGGCATTGGAGTAGATAGGTTCTACCTACGATTAGAACTCGACATTATGCTTAGTGTTGTTAAACTTTGTGTAAGCATGTGTACGGATTTCTCCGCCTGAAGGAGTGTGTTGATATAGTGATTGATAACTCTCGAGTGTGGTACTCGGGGAGTGGAGTAGGACGGACAGTAAGCTTCGTGCCGAACCACTATAAATCGCCGCGTCTCTTGGTTGTGTTCTTTCCTTACTCTTTACTTTACTTGTTTATTTGTGTATGTTAGTAGTTAATTTGATATCACATAACAAGTAGAATTCGACAAGTTTGCAAAAGAATATCAACCGGACCTAAAACTGGCGAAACGTTTTAACAACTAAAAAGAAACGGTGAAACTATTCAACCCCCTCCCCCTTCTAGTTTCTACACAAACCTAGGAGGTTTGTACTTTCATTAGACATCAAAGGAAAGTATTCAAGTGACCATAATCCTTATTTCTTTCTTTGCTAATCACATAACGGGTTTAATCCCTTATTGATCGTTTAAGTCTAGGTCACTTTGCATAATCGCAATTCTATCTTTTATGAGATGTTGATTTTCCTTGACGTACAGCACTCGTCTCACTTGCATCAAGATGATTAGTTAATGATTAATTGGGGGATTAATTAAGGATTATCAAGTTTGAATACTTGAAGTTGAACTCATTAAAGTTTAAACATTCTTTGAATATTTTCAAATATCCCACCCAAACATTCCCTTACATTCTCTAACACAACTTATAATTATGTCCCCTACATTCCCACACAATCCACTACCCATTCCTTATTTCTTATGATTAATTCATCATCCTAATTCAAATTCACCACCATTTGTCTTCTTCTTCACTACACTCAAATTTGAATTTGAAATCACCACATATGCTTATCCTTCTTCTCTAAGTTTATCTTTGCCAAACTTTGCTAACTCACACTCTTACACATTCTTACAATGTGTCATAAACCTAGCTTCATACACTCATCCTTGTCATACACTCTTAACATTCAAATTTGAATTTGAATCACACACACACTCTCAATCACATGCCCAAAAAACACACTCACTCACAACTCTTTTATTTGAATTTAATTCAAATAACACCTCCTTCATACAATCACTATACAACTCATCTCTTACACATCTTCGTACATATGCCTATCAGCTATGTCTTCTCCAACACACCTCCCTCTTACAATCACTAAACAATTTGAGTTTGAAATTTAAATGACAACTCACACACACACATACAAGCTAACTCTTACTTTCTAAGTTTTGGCAACTTACTCCCTTACACAACTCTCTTACACACTCAAGATATCACATCATACAACACATTTTTGTAACAACTAGTTTTTGAATTTGAAATTTGAATTTCAAATATAGGAGGCAAAGTTTTATCCAACATGTAATAACCAACCCTTGGAGAACACTCAAAGGTTATTACCTAAACCAGCTGCCTAGCGTAGTTGGCCACCAGCTGCCTTAGAAGCCTGGCCCAGCCATGCGATGTCTTGTTCCGACAAAGGACGTGAATTCGAATCCGTTCCGCAGCATGGTTGGGTATTGAGTGCAGGTATTTCACATGCATCAAACCTTTGCTGGGTAGGGTTGATGGGTACCATTATGGTACACAAGGTGAGGTGTCCCTGCCAATCTACACTTTTGATCCAAGGTTATTACCTAATATCCGATGTCCAATGGTTCTTGTCTTTCTATTTGAAATTGGACAAAACCCCTAACTATCTAGTTTTTAGTTCACCAAATATTTTAAATACATAAACCTTCATTAAATGCGTTGGTTACCTTATCCCACTTTGAGTGTTGGAATGTTACTAGAAAGGTCAAAGGCGAAGTGCAATTGGGGGTTTAACAAGAGTCGGGTATTAATAAACAAAGAAATCAAAAAAGTTCGGGCTGACCCCGGTGCGCCGGGTAGCCTTCCAACGTATGACCAACGCGCCATGTGCATCAGACTTTTGGGTTCCTTTAGTTATAAATACCCCAACTCTTGTCATTTGTTACTTACCTCTTGTCAATATATTGTTTCTTTCTAATTTCTTTTCTCTATACCCTCTAAGTCTACTTTATAATAGTATTCTAACTCCTCATCTAATCATTAATTAAAATAAAATTATTTCACAAGAGTGATTCACAAGAACCTAATTCACTCTTGTGAATTGTGTCGAGGGCCTTCTTATCTATACCCTTTCTATTAGAATCAAGTCTCTAGGTTAGGTTTGGACTTGGTTTGAACATACAACTATTATTCATTCGATTTGGTTGTAAGGTTGTAAAGTCTTGCATCTTTGTGATCAAGCCTAGATCGGGGAAGATCTAGTTTGGGGTTTGATACTCCCGGTGGGGAAGTCTTTATGGTCTTAGTGGTTAAGTTGAATCACGAGATTCTTGTGCGTGGTTTCCAAGGGCGGAATACCATTGGGAGTAGCTCTTCTTAGTGAGTACAGATATTTGTGCATATCGGTGGAGTGAACTTGTAATCCACCATAAGGATTATACATAGTAATAGTATCGGAGTCGTGGATTCACAACTGGAGGTACGGATTGTATAAACCCCCCATCCCGTATATCGTGGTGTCTCTTTACTCACTTTATATATTGTGGTTGTGATTGTTATTGTTGTATAACCACTTGTTGATCTTTGAGACTAGAAGTTGTTAAACTTCAAGTTAGTCAAAAAGACAGTGTTAGGTCACCATATTGTAAACACAAGTATAGGTTTTGGTAGAAACAAGATGAGAATAGAGTTTGGTTGATTAAATCAATATGAAAGATGAAAGTGCAAGAGTTTCTTTAAGATAATGAAATAACCAACAATTGTTATGTTTACATGAGCTTAGTATTTATAGGCAAGGTTTAGGGCAACACTCTCTTCCCTTCCTATCTTGCAAAACTTGGGCTTTAGAGGCCCATTGGACACTTACATAACTTAATACATAAACATAAGTAAGATAAATAAACTAGCAACCTATTACATATTGTTGATATGACCGAGACTTGAGAGATTACGTAAAATGTGATCCTAACAATCTCCCCCTAAGGGTCGGTCATGAAGACTAATAGGATTGCTCGACGTCTTTTTCTTTGTCTTTAAATGTTGACTTTCACGGCTTTAGACATCTTCAAAAAATTCGTTAGCAAAATGATTCATCGTTCTTTGTTCTTTGTCTTTGATGATTTGATAGTGATCAAGTGATGTCGTAGTCTGCCATTCGTCACATTCTTAGTCTCCAGTGGATCTGCGCCTCTCCAACATGCTCTTACATCTTTGACTTTGATGCTTACATACTTTCGTAGCTCTTATTTCTTAGTTGAAGATTCTTTGTGTTGACGGAGAATCCTTCTTTGAATGTTGCTTAGCCTTAGATAATTGTCTTTTCACTTTGTAGATTCTTTCATTCGACGTAGAATCTTTCTTTGACTATTATAATGCATTGATCTTTAATGAGAGCTTTCATAATCGTTGAGATGTAAGTATGAGCATGAGAACTTTGGTGTTCAGGATGGTAGTTGTACCTGCATTGAAATAGTTAGCAATAATACGTCCGGTACTTACAGGTTTGGAATTAGAATTTGTCGACAGCATAGTGTGAAGACTCCTTCTAATCCTTACCAAGGCCGTTCCTAATCGGATACCCCCTAGAGGGCTTACACAGACATACATAAGTACACCCACGATTAGGTGAGTCGCTGGAGATCACTCCACGACTGTAGACCGTTTGGAACCATCATAAACACTAAGCGTAATCCACAAGGAATCACCGAAGTGACCTGCTGTCAGGGCTATTTGATGTTGACCCTGTCAGGATTTTTGTTCAATCATTCGAGAAATACATAAGTAAATCCCTCATAAACGTTCAAGGCAGATTGCTAAGATCTGCGTAGGACTCGATAGTTTACACTTAATGTCCAATGATGTAAGACACTAGTGTAGAAGTATTATGTGTTCCTTGGAGATCTTTGATGTATCTCGTGGCTCTAGACTCGATTTGTGCACAATTTGGTCGTCGGAGGTGTGGAGCAGAGTACCTCCTTTTCAATATCGACACACTTGTAGTGAATGGTCAATAGATTATGCAGGGTTCTCCGTGAGAATGAAACAAGTATCTTTTGAGATACACTTGAGTGGCTAAGAAGGTTTTAGGTGTATTGCATCAGTGGATCCATGACGTCTTAATCTTCAATACCGGTGTTGCCTTTGCAAAATCCAGTAGCATATGAATTGAACCCGGTGTCTGCCCTAAGGTTAAACATATGGAGGGTTGTTTCTTTTCACCCTTTTCTTTACTTTTCTTTTTAATTCTTTAACCCCTTCTTTCTCTTTTCATTCCTTTCTCCTTTTATCATATCATACCTAAGGACTTCTATTTTCTAACTATTGGTGATGTCCTTGGGTAGATCCCTCCGGTTCTGGCGGATCATAGGACGGTTTTTCCTATCCTTAGTCACCTTATAACTTCATGACTATCCCATTGATGCCTTTGAACCAAATATTTGAAAATCTCTCAAAGTGTTTATATTTATAAAACTTTTTGTAAACACTTTGAGGGTTTAGATTTCTTAAGAAAGACTCCCCCTCAACATATGCTCATGAATATTTTCAGAAATTTGCATATGCGGGAAGAGTTGGCACTTTTTGAATTGATCCACTCTTAATAGACATGTACCCGAGGGACACGTTTACGTTGCTTAGTTAAAGGGATCCATTATCAGTTTTTAGGTGATAACTAGCCCTAATAACTAACTTGAAGTTGTTAACATTCCTAAAAGGAAGTTAGACCCGTCACGGTAAACGTCTAAGAAGAGTTTCTCGAAATGGTACTTTCTACTCGGATAAATCCTTTCGAATACTAACATTTGTTGTTTCGTCAATTCGTGGGTCAATTCTGAGTCGAGCTCGCACAAGATAGAACTTTTGACATCATATTTTAATCACATTTCATCTTCTTCCCCTCAAAAATAGCATATGAAATGGTGTTTTTGTAAATTTTTTGATTAAAATATGCCTTTTTGAGTCTTATGGGGAGAATTCACTCAAGATTTTAAAGATTTAGAACGATGATTTTGGTCAAGTACTCCCCCTCAACAAGTGACTACTAATTGAGGTGAAATACTTGTCTTTCGAGCAGAATTGTAGAAATCATGAAAGGTTTGATAATTCTACTCAAAAGTAAGAAGCTTTCGCTCCTTATGTGAGGATTGTGGCACTGAAGCGTACCACAGGGTCCTTTAAGTACAAAGTGCGGGTTGTACACTGTTATGTGTGCACAAGCCGTAGTAATCACAAATCAATCAAAATATATTGAAAATATTGAAATGTTAATACCAGAAACAAGGGAGCTAAGGTGCATCAGTAGGCTAAGCATCAAAGTCTATGAACTGAGGATCAAGACGTCTGAATGTCAAGACCGGAAATGAAGGTCGAACACCGATGTAGCTTTCAAGTCTCCTGATCTGCTCGCGACGATACAATCTTTCTTCCACCGTATGAACAAAGTTGCGAATCATCCTTCGTGCATTCGCATTCCACCTCGTAGTTTCACCTTTGCGTAACCTCTTCTTGTCATCAAGCAATCTTTCAACTAACCCATCACGAATTCGTTTTAGCGTGTCATCACAGAATTTGTGGATTTCATCAAACCTCATGTAGCAGAGCTGATTCTTCTTGTTGAGGTAGGTGATTCCAAATGATGGTTAAGTCTATACTGTGACGACTCTTGAATTTCAGGAAACGTGAGTTGTGGTTTGGTGAGGTTGATGTCGTTCTGATAACTTTCAATGCCCAGCTGAAGATCTTCCACTCTTTCTTGAACTATCAATCGTCTGATGTAGAGAAGTAGAGACGAGATAAAGTTGTATTGTGTTTCCTTTGGGAAGTTTAGCATTTTTCCTTGAACCTTTTCCAAATACTATCTTCGATGTCATTCAGGTTGAGATCTGGGAAGTCAGCTTCACAAAACTTGTACTACTTCTCATCCAGTCTCTTGACAATTATTTCGCGCATGAAAGTGTAGTTGAATCTTCGATCCTCCAAGATTTCCATGATAGCAACGATACGAAGCGGATGCTTCACATTCTCACTTGTTGTTAGATGTAGTCTGTGGGTGTAACCGAGTTTACGTTTCTCAGGCCAGTGTTGAATACCAAGAAGAGCTTCCTTGTTGTATGTCACAACTGATTTGCTGAATATTGGTGTTGTCTCTTCAATGTCAGGTAATTCGTATCTAGCAGCTGGAACGGAAATCGTCAGTGAGGATGCATATCGTTGTTTGGAGGTGTCATGAGTATGTTGAAGATATCAGAGATCGTTGCTGAAGAAGTAGCGGTAAGGGATCTTAGGTTTTTCTGGAAAACCTAGAAGAGGCAATGGTTTTGTCCAGTCGGTGAAGTAAGGTGTTTTGTCTTTCTTTTGGGTGTCGATGTTGGATTCAAGATTCAGCCAGTCTAACGTGCCAGATGAGGCGCAGACAATATTCTCCATGTGATACTCGAGTTCAACTTTGTTTCCCGATCTTTTCTTAAGAAAGTCAAATGCTTCACGATTGATCCTTTTGAGTTCAGCCTTAGTCAACTTATCAACTTGAAGTCCCGTCATTATACTTTGAGTATACTACAAAGTATTTCCAGGCAGTGGTTCATCGGCTTCAAGTGGAGGATGTGATTTGATCATTTCAGTCAACCAATCAGGTTTTGGAGCTTCTTCGACATCTAGCCAGGAGAATGGTGTAGACTTCTTCTTCTTCTTTTTAGACTTTGTAGACTTTCCTTTCTCTTTGGTCTTCGATGTTGGTGATGTTCCAGCTTGAAATTCAGGAATGTGTGATTTGTGAATGGATGATCCGGGTTCTTCCTGAGTGTCAACTGGTTGAAGCATGAAAGGTTCTTCTGATTGTGTTGGACCGGATCCTGAGGATGGTGCATGCTGTTTTGTTGGTGGAGCCTTGGAAGACTTATGTGGCTTTCATGAAGATGACGGTTCTTTTGATGTCCTTGATTTCTTGCGTTTGGGATCGGCATCAGGATCATCATCTTTCCTTTGTCGTTTGTGTTTACCAGCTGCTTCCTTGCATGATTCTTTAGAGGCAATGGCTTTCAACGCCTCAAACATCGTTGATTCTTCAGGAGTCTTTTCCTCTTTATCTCTGAGTTTTGCAGCTAACAAGGCTTGTAGTTGCTCAGTTGTAAGATCAGTTTGTGCAGGTGGAGCCCTGTTGGTTTGGAGATAGAAAGGTGAAGCATTTTTTTGGGTAAAAGGGATGTTTCACCCTAGTAAAATATATTACACCAAAAAAATTGAAGTACAAAGGATGAGGGTGACTCCCTCATCTCAGTCCCGTAGGACACTTACAGACTCGAATATAGGAATGACATACCATTCCTATAACTTACAATAAAATGAACCTACCAATAATGACAAAAGTACATAAGAATTTACAATACTACTCAAGAAAAGAACTTGAGCCTTCTATATCACTATGGCGGTCCATCTTAACTTCCATGAAGAATCCACGAAGAAACATCCAAGCGGTCTTCAACACATAATCTATTTGTAGTAGTAACGAACACCACAAACAAAACCAACACAAGCCCCATCCACCAAGTCTAAACATGCACCATACGAACCAAACTTGAGTATTAAATGGACTTGTACAAACAATAGGGTTAAACCCTAACTTCCAATAATGATCGTAGGAGTTTTGAATAAGAAACCAAAAAACCACAACATCCAAACGACCAGCAGCAATAGTGATTTTTGAACAAGAACCAACTAAACTTGATTTTCACAAGATTACCTTGACTCCACTCTCCCATACATAACCAATCTGCCCAAAGTTTGCATCATAAGCCATTCCAGCAGCACATCGATTCATGCCACCAACAAACAATAGGGTATAAAGACACCGTAACTTCCAATAGATCATGTTACATACCACCAAGTAATTAACACCATGAATGCCAGTAGTACCATGATGACTGAAGCATTTGTTCCATGCTGTGTTTAATCCTGGTGTTCAACTCTGCGTGAATTGGTTGAAGAAGTTCTGACACTGCTGGAGTGATGATGGAAACAAGGTTGTCATTGAGGTATTCTTCAGTGTACGACTTTATCATTCCACTCATGTCAGCTTGCAGGAGCTTGTTAACTAGAGCAGTTGACTCTTTGAGATCCTTGCTTGATTAGTCAATGTTGTGACCTGTTTTGACAACTTCTGAACTTGGCCTTTTAGATCTCCATCCTGCGATTTTGTTTCTTTCTTCTTTTTCCTTGCCATAGCAACAGCTTGCTTGATCTTATGTGATGCGGTGGCAGTAGATGAGCTTCCCCTTTTCTTGATTGATTTGCCTTTTGATGTTATCTTTGGTGGTGGTGGTGATGAGTGGTGTGATGATGATGTTGAAGATGACTCATGTTCAGGTTCAGATGGAGGAGGAGAAGGATCCTTTGGAGGATCCTTTGAAGATGAATGTGGAGGTGTGTTGATAAGTTGGTCAGTGTCAAAGAATTCTTCGTCTTGTTGTTCATCACTAAACAATATTTCAGTCTCCTCACTTGCTTTCTTCTTCAGTTCTTCTTCTCTTTGTACCTGATCAAGAAACTCAGGTGTGATGAACTCAGAAGGCTCATTCTCCTTTTGCAAGTCTGCAACATCTTCATCGGTAGCTTCTGTCATGATGACATTCCCTTCTGGATCTCGTTGTTCAGTTTCAGTTTGAGTCAATGTTGTGGAAGGAGGAATCAATGTGCTGCTTGAGCCACCCTCTTGAGCATGTGGATCGAGCAGTTGTTGATGAGGTTGGGGATGATGGAGATTGAGGAGTGCAGCTTCTCTCAATTCTTTCAGATGCTGCTTCTCTTCTGCTCTGGGATCTACAATAATGCTTTTCAGTTTACGTTTGTCGACCAGTGGTTCATCAACCGGTTCATCTTCTTCTTTTTCATCATGAGTACCACCACTAGGTTCATTGATGGTGATCCCTGTACTTTTCCTTTGTTCCTTGTGAAGAGTTTCCTTGCTTATCTGCTTTTCCAATTCAAGTCCGGGAAACTCCTCTTCATCATCTCCTGCTTTTGTTCTTCTTTCAAAATCTTCCTCATCATCTGACTCAGTTCCAAACTCGGATTCAAACTCTGAAGATGAAGACAATGGTTCATCTTGAACGATTTGCTTCAGTGTGATCTTCTTACGAGGTTTAGTAGCAGGCTTTGGTGGAGACTTTGTTTGTTGTGAGGTTGTGGTACTGCTTGTGGTTCCAGTCTTGCCACCTCTCCTGCTACGAGTCTGAATTTTTACGATTGGTTCGTCTTCATCACCAGTGTATCCTACATTCCCAGCTTGAAAGGCTTTGTCGTAGATTTTGTAATTCTGTGTTTTACGAATCTCGTCATCTAGGATGTAGTCTGGAATTCTCATTCCCTTGGTCCTTGTTGTAAACTTGATGGTTTTGACAAAAGAGATCTTGTAATCTTTGTTGTATATATCTTTAGGTTCTGTAGGATCATGCATTCTCTTGAGGTAGTCAGTTGTTTTGTCGCAGAAGTATTCAATCAGCATCTTTGTGAACCTAACGAACGGGATCACATTCCTTTCACGATCGGTTTGGATGTGATGGATCATGTCGCTCATTATCGAACTAGCAAAGTTTATTGGTTGCATGCTCATCATCCCCCAAAATACTTGCAGATGCTCTAGTCATGGATGTTCGTGACCACTTTTCCTGCCTGAAATGGATCTGGCAATCAACATGTAGAAGGTTCTCCATGGTTGTGGCAGATATTTGACGTTGAATCTGGACAGTCTGATAAGTGGTAGTTCGTCTTGAACATCATATCCTAGATCAATGAGATAATCTAGAATTTCAAGTTCGGTTAACATAGGACACAATTCTTTTGGTGTAGGAAGCATGAGAACAGTTCGAAGAACATCCTGGTCCACGGTGTATTCTTGACGATCTAGTTTGATGGTGAAGGATTCATCGTCCAAGTTTGCTTGAGCTGTGTGCCAGAACTGATGGATATAGAAGATAGGAACTGACGTTGACTTAGTAAGCATGGACTTGCAGGGATGAGCCAGTAGAATGTCTTTAACAATCTTGCACGAATCTTCAGGAATCCGAAGTTTGTTGAAGTCAATTCGTGGATTGTTTTGGCCAATGGTGATGTTGTAGTTAGCTGGGACAACCTCTCCAAGTGCAAGTAACGGAAGAGTTTGTTCGAGGACATTTTCGGTGTGTTCATCCATTGTATTCTGTAAATGTATCATCATGAAATCAAACATCCAAATTTGTTAGTCATTAGTTCACATTCAAGTTTGACATTCATAGACATACAAGTTACATGTTGCAATTAACACGTGAGATGTGAATGTATTAGCAGTTTAACACGTATATTAGCCAAGACATAGTGTTCACACATTCATAACACATAGCATTATAAGTCATGTCTTAGAAATACATATATATCAAGAACACACATCCACAAGTTAATAATACATGGTTACAACACAACCAATACACAAATTCATGAGTATTCATCCGTTAGACAAGTTTTCGAAAAGATTACAACAAAAGAAAAATTCTTAAAAATTGTTTAAGTGTGATCTCAAAAACATAGCCGCCTGTGTTCTCGATAATCTTCATTAAGTGTGTTCTCGATAACTTTTGAGCACTATGTTCTCGATAACTTTCAATAATGAAAGTTCTCGAAAACTTTCAATAACGAAGGTTCTCGATAATTCTCAAAAATGAAAGTTCTCGATAACATTATCATCAAAGGTTTTCGAAAAAATTCCAATGAGTGACCTCGATAAAACATGTTTGCATGTTCTCGATAACCCAAGGATCTCGATAACTTTATCAAGAGATCTCGATAATTTATCAAGATTTCTCGATAACAAAGTTATAGAGAGATCTCGATAATTTATCAAGAGATCTCGATAAAATTCTCAAGGATCTCGATAACTCAGTGTTTTCGAAAATTCTTATACAAGAATTTTCGAGATAATTTGTAGACATACGTTTTGATTGTAAAGATGATCCTTGATGGATACCTGATGAAAATGAGTTCATACAAATAGTTAGAATCACATAAGCACACATTTAAACCAGTTTTCGAAAAGCTATGAAACCCCAAATTATCTTGAACACGTAATTCGAGCAAACATGTTGTAAATCCTATGAAATATATCAATTAATACTCATAGAAACACATACTAATCACTTAATTGAACTCAAGAACACATACACGGAAATACCCAATTCGAACAAAAGCCGTAATTTTCTAAATCATGCGTACGTGATGATATGAAGCAATTAACTAGCATAGACATGATAAACATACTTAAACAAACATAACCCACCATAAAAATCACCCAAAACAACACTCAAACAAAAATACCCAATTCGTATATAAACCCTAATATCGAAATCAGATCAAACATGTTTTTAGTAATGATTATTTGTTTGTAACACGATTAGTAGATGTCTAGGAACAAAAGCCCTATGATTAATCAAGCAAAAAACACATGTATTCAGTTTATACGAATTATACAAAACCCTAGATCTAGAAAACGAAATTGAGTGAAATCTAACCATCAAAAACTGAATTGGTTAAAAACCATGTCTTAGATTAGGCCAAAGATTATATAAACACTTACAGTTTGATGAATTAAAGAACGGATTAGAACTTTGGATTTGGGCCGTTTGATAAGAAAGAGTAGTGTTTGTTTTTGTTTTTTTATAAAAATGAAAAACGGGGGGGGGGGGGGGGTTTATTTTTGAGAGAGATATTTAGAAAATTTTGGCAATTTGGCAAAACTAGTCCCTTAACTACATATCATCCTTTTATAAGTCCTAAACTTTGATATTAAACGTTAGCAATAAAAAAAATTCTAGGCTATTATAAGGTAACGACCGTTAGCAATAAAAAAAATTCTAGGCTAAAGGAATTCATGAAATATTTAAAAAAAAAACCCTAAAACTCTCCTAGTGTGGGCGATTTTCTGCCTCCCCTACCTCACAATATTCCGGCTTAATTCTGTCTATCTAATCACGTTTTTTCTTTGATCCTCCTCTAGGATTAACTGAATTTATGTGTAGATCGGATTTGTATAGGTAGGGGAGTCGGTTTTCCTCTTGATCTATCCTTAATCGCCCATTTATTTCAAACCCTAATCCCTAAATCGTTTTTCTTTACTGGAAATCATTTTGGGTTATGCTTTGTCCTCCTAAACCGACTCTAAATCGGTTATTATTAATTTTAGGGTTTCGAATTTCTAATTATCTACAAACCCTAAATCCCTAAATCGTTTTTCTTTTTGGGAAATCGTTTTGGGCTATGATCTTTAATCCTAACCGACTTAGTTTATCTAATCGGTTGTTATTTTTATTTTAGGGTTTCGATTGTCTCTTTCTTGGGTTTTTCCTCTTACCGACCTATTACTTTGCATATTTAAAGTCGATTAGAGGCCAGTGCGTTATTGCTCTATCTCTTGATCATGTTGGGGTGCTTGATGATAGTACGATTATATTTAATCCTTTTTTAGGGTTCGGTTAATTGTAATCTTCATTGGTTTTCTGCTGAACGATTATAAAACTTTGTGGTTTTTACATTCTCCTTTTTTTGGTGCTTTATGATGGAAGTTATCTGCAGGTACGTTCTTGGGTTGTTCATGTTTAAGTTCCATTAGGATGTTTGTGGTTATGGACGTGGGTTATGGGAGAGTGGATGAATTATTGGATGTTAGGGTTTTGAAAACCCTATGCAACGACCTGGTTATTGAATTCTTTTATGTAGCATGTGGTCGTTGTTTTGGTGATGATTTGTCCAGTGCTATTCGAACCATCATGGACATGTTCTCTGATTCTACTTGGGTCTTTGGTTCGTATTTGCTGGAAGTTTTCTTGGGTTAGTCTATGGCAGATTTGCTACCATCGTCTTGCACTCTCATCTTGGTTGCATTGGGCAGCTTAGTGGTACTAACAATCTTGTCATAGTGTTGGTGTGATCACATGCCTATGGATTTGTATTTCAGGGTTTTGTGATCATTTGTGGTGTGTCATTGTGACTTGCTTCAGGATGTCTTCATGTGCTCCATTCGAATTGGTTGAAGATTGGGTCAAGTCATCAAATGCTGGAAGTTAGGGTTGATTATACCCTGGTTAAGTTTCAAATTGCATTTGCTACGGATAACACTCTTATTAGGTTATTAGATTATGCCCTATGCATAATACTAATAGAAGCTGCAAATGGGTTTGATTGGGCAAGTTGGAGGATTCTTCATGGAAGTAAATGGACTGCTCTAATGATGTAGAAGGCTCAAGTACTTTTCTTGAGTAGTATTGTAATGTTTTATTTACTTTTGTCATTATTGGTAGGTTCATTTTGTCAGTTATAAGAATGGTTTGTCATTCTTATATAAGTGTCTGTAAGTGTCCTAAGGGACTGAGATGAGGGATGTCACCCTCATTCATTGTACCTCAATGTTTTTTTGGAGTAATGAATTTTACCGGGGTGAATTAACCCTTTTACCAAAAAAAAATATTAAATTTAAGGTAACGAGGGAAAACCCGTGAAGTTCCACCATTATTATTGCCAACATCATCTTTTAGAAATATGCAAGTACACATGTTTGAACAAGATTTTTAAATTTTGAAGAACATTTTCTCCCCCTCAACATTTGGTGATAAAATTGAGAAATTTTTGATAAACCGAAGTGTTGAAAGAGGTAGTGTACTTGCATTTGAAAAACGAAAAAAATAAACGTAAGATAAAGAATGTAAAATCTTTTTGGTGTTTTTTTTTTTTTTTGAAGATTTTTTGATTTTGTCTTTTGTTTTTGATAAATATTTACAAAAATGGTTTTGGTATTTGACTCAGTTAATTATTTTCAAGAAAAGATTTTAAATCATCTGGAGTCAAACACCGCATACCAATCCGGTGGACTAGTTCAGCAAACCTTGATGGAGGTAAAGGTTTTGTGAACAAATCGGCCAGTTGGTATTCAGTACCCATAAAGTATAACTCAATTGTACCCTTTTCAACATGCTCCTTGATGAAGTGATAACGAAGATCAATGTGCTTAGACTTTGAATGCAGAACCGTGTTGCATGATATTGCTATCGCACTTTTCGAGTCACAGTACATCGGAATTTTGTTGAATAAGTAACCGTAGTCCATTAGCTGTGTTCGCATCCAAATGACTTGAGCACAGCAAGCAGACATGGCTACATATTCAGCTTCCGTAGATGATAATGAGGTGCAATCTTGCTTCTTCGATTGCCAAGACACAAGTTTATCTCCAAGAAACTGCAAACCACCAGAAGTACTTTAGCGTGTGTGATGCGTGGTTTTGTGACCTTACAACAGGTTTTACCTCTCGAGGGATCTCAAGAGGCTTACAACCCCACCAGGCAGTGTACCTGACCGATGTAGTATAGGATAGTGGTAAGTACGGGGGATTGATCGTTCTCTCACAGGGAATAGTGTTCGTTAGGATAGAAAAACTACTCTAATAGGTCTAAAGGTGGAAGGAGGATTCTTTTTGTATTTTTATATTTTTTAGAAAGCAAGTAAAATCTCGGTTTTTAGAGGAAGGGCGGAATTAGTTGCTAGTCAACTAACCCAAGTTTACTACTTATGCAAATTAAAATAAAATAAATATCTAAACTATTGTGGTTGTGAAAACAATATGGAGAAAATTGTGTTTACTTAGATTTCATTACTCCCTAACTATCTTTTACCGGTTAATTGATATGTATGCTACTTGTGTGGATGAAGGGTGTATTCCTAATAACTCATGGAGTGGCATACATATCTCTCCAATTCTATGAGCTCTTATCTTGCCCTATGCCATGCACGGCACAACCATAGGGGTTGTAAACAGTGGCTCATGCGTTAAATACTACCTTAATAGCCTAGTATGCCTTGGCTACATGTTTCCCAAGACGTTCAAGCACGTTACCATAAAGGAGGTTGGCCAGTTTTCTTGAGCCTAACATTGATGGAACAATCATCCCAACAAACAACAACACACACCAATCAACCAATAATTAATAGTTAGGTTTCATTAGATCTAAGCAAACACTAGAGAATTTAGCTACACATGTTAATTAAAAGACAAGCAAAAGAGATAATCAACCAACACATAGACATATTGATTGAATTAAAGTGAAGACTTATCTTTAATTAAGCATGAGGGTTCCAAGGGTTGGAAACCCTAAAAAGTACAGAAAATTCGTCTTTAGGGTTTGCCCTAAAAGTTCTCCACAAAGTTCCACACTAATGAATGAAAATTAGAAAACTATATATAGATTTTACACTCTGACGGCGTCAGGTTATAAGGGCTGACGCCGTCAGCTCGCCGCCATTAGGTTTCTCGGATGGCCTAGATCCACTTCTGACGCCGTCACCTTATAAAACCTTCTGGGCCGTCACTCTTTAACTTTACTCCTGACGGCCTACTTTTCCTAACACCTGACGGCGTCAGGTGTTAAATCCAAAATTTCCTCTGGCCCGTCATTTGATAATTGGTTTCCACTCTTTTGTCAAGGCTTTCTGACGGCGTCACCTTGTGACTTCTGACGCCGTCAGGTTGTAAATCTTCATCTTTTGAGACTTTGTCGTTTTCTTCACTTTTATGCTCCAAAAACGTCCGAATATGCATGTTTTCCAGAATTCCTCTCAAAAGTACCTAAAATGACAAAAGGAACGATTTAGGGCAATATTTGATCACATTTATACGAATTAGGGCTTAAATGACCCCCTAAAAGCGTAACACTTTTCGTCTCATCAAATACCCTTACACTTGGGATTTGCTTGTCCTCAAGCAAATGAGCTTTTATTCCAATCAAAATATGAGTTAGGGGTCATTTAACACGAATATAAAAGTAATTACAACAAATAGTTATTAGACCCTAATCATAACAAGCACGGAAATCATACACTAGCACCTCACAAATAGTGTTTGGATTCTCACATCTCTCAAATGTCATAAAGTTTATATCTCATAAATGGAAACGGAAAATAACACTCACTACCTGTCATAGCAAATAGATTACCATAGGCTTGGGAAAGGATCAATTACTCCTCCACTAGGCGTAAGCACCTAAGATAAACTATCAAAGAGGGCTTTATAAAGGGTTGTAACGTAAGGTGTAGGGATATGATAACACGGTTTGGTTGGAATAAAGGGTATTTTAGTGGTGGCGAGTTAATTATCATGATCAAATACATGCACTCTACATCGTTGCTTAAGTCAAGACTCGACTCAATCTTAGTCTAAAAATGAAATAACAAAAACTAAAAAGGAACATAAAAGGAAACGGGATGGTAGTCCGTATGTTTTTCTTCTTTCTTTTTCATATTTTTTTTTATTTTTCTTGATTTTTCGATTTTTTTTTTATACACTCTTGCCCTACCATCCAAAATAATACATCATAGGGGATTTGCATTCCCCTTACACTTGAATCTTTACATAACTTTACAATCACTATTCTAATGACTCGAATTAAGATAATCGAAAAACTTGGAGTACTTTTAAAATATTTAGCACGTATGGGGGTAATAATGTTGTTCTTCCCCATTACTTCATTACACTAGTACTTTACCCATGAGTCCCAATCGTCCCAAAACAATATGTACAAGGATATGACTTAACTTAGCAACCATGTAATTGACCGGATAATTAACTAAGGGTTTAACAAATGTTTTCACAATAATGCACCAAAGGTGGGTGCATACAAGGTAGGCTAAGGCGATTTGGGTGTACATTTAGTGGGGTGTAAACAAATTCTCACTTTGAGTAAGATGCTCAAAGGTCGAAACGAAAGGATAGGCTCGGAGGGGTGTACTAGGGGTATCGTGTACCAAAAATGGATACAACGCAAAGGGTGTGGGAGAATTACTTGACCAATGAAGTCAATGTAATTATAACAAATATACGGGTGTAAAACAATGGGTTAATCCTAATGCCTCTTATCATGTAGTAAATCTTAACTACACGAATGTAGTCTCACTTGTGGATTTGAGATGGTCCTAACGCAAGTTCTAGAATCTAAATACTACCGGTACTCACATCATAGCACCAAAGATGGATGCTTATCCTACCAATTCTAGGGGCGAACCTCACATATTTGGGGTGGAAAATTTTTTAGTGGTACGGTTTTGTGCTAGTCATACAATTTCCTATCCATGAGACGCTTATTAAGATCAAGGTTTCACTCCTAAATGTTGTAAAAAATTTTAAATTGGCGCTAAAATTGCCCTAACAAATATTTTTCTTGGTTTTATTACAAATTTACTATCAAACAAAGCAGAACATCAAGCATAGGTATATTCTCAACGGTGCTTTCATTTACCCCCCTTACACTTAAACCGAACATTGTCCCCAATGTTCAAATAAAAGACGTAAAAGTAAATAAAATGAAAGAATGAAATCAAATACTCCCCTGAATCGTTTGTTGTGGATAGTGAGGTAACATGGTTAGATCTTCTTCCAAGATAGACGAATGTTCAAAGCTTCCCTTCCAAAATAATAAACGTCTTCTTATCCAAAATAACCTATTAACCTGAAAAAGATAAAAGCCAACCTCGCATAAAATTGGCGGTAAAATCTACATAATATGATATAATGCTTGTGGAATGAATATTTTGCAGAATTCCTGGAGATTATAAGTTAAATAATTGACAAAACTTTTTAGGTTTCCGGAAAAATACAAAACTTTCAAGATTTGCAGAAAATTATAACCTGACGCCGTCAGGTGTTAATCCTGACGCCGTCAGAAAATTCTGACAGAATTCTCATGTTGAGCTTCCGGGAAAAATTCTGGAAAATCTAAATCTTACTTCCTGGAATTCCTGCAAAAATTCATTATGACTCGATACAAGCATTTGACTCAAACAAGTACTAATATGTAGGCTAATTTCTTTGTTATGATTCATGTTCATTCGTTCTATATAAACCGATTTGGATTTCCCTTACACTTAGCTTTTGCAAAGTACCTTTATATGTAGTTAAGACGAAGTTAAAAACAAAATAAAGCATTTTCACAATTTTAATTTGAAGCATGAATCAATAACAAGAAATATAACTTACATACGGAAACAAATAAAATCAAATAAACACACAAAAACACACAAAACATGGGTTGCCTCCCAAGAAGCGCTTTTCTTTATTTACGAGTCTTGTAGCTAGACTCAAAGTCACCGTACGTTACGTGACTTCATCGTTGGTCACGGTTCCTAAGTCATCCTCTTTTCCAGTTTTGTATTCGGGCCCTAAGTTCAAACAATCCTTATAGAAACCGAAAATCCTTTTCATGACATAGTCTACTCCCCTACGTCTATCCTCATCATTCCTATAGTAAACCGCTTGTTTGAGCTCCATCTCAACGTTTGACAAATGTTGGTATTGCTCTATCTTATACGGCATTTGGTAGTTCACCTCATCGGTCTCATCCTTAAATGTGACTATCCCTAAAGAAGGTTCATGAGTCATTCTAGAGACCTCGATAAATGGTTTGCCTAAGACTACTTGGGTCACACTTGCATCGATTATTGGGCGGATATCTTCTACAATCACAAAATCGGTGACATAGGTAAAGTTTCCTACATAAACCGGTAATCCTTTAACTCTTCCCGTGAAGTTACTAATCCATCCCTTATCGGGAAACACTCTATACCCTAGTTGACTTTTCATTATCAAATTGTATTGAGCTCTAGTCATGATATTAATGGGTGATCTAGGGTCAATGTACGCTTTCCAAATATGCAAATGCCCGATGTTACATGGTATGTTTAGATTAGATGGATCGCCTACCTTGAAAATTGGGTTACCTAGGATGTATGGGGTCTCGGAGTCATCGAATAGATTCTTATGATATGCTCGCTCCTCCCTAGTTGGTAACTTATTGAAGAAGTCTTCTTCTTCTACTACTTCTTCTATCTTCCTATCATCCTCTATTTCCTTAACATCATCCTTTGATTTACTATCATTCTCACTCCTATCGATTGGTCTAATGGTCACAATGTTTACGAAGTGGACATGTTTGGATGAAGAGGGGTCCTTGATTTGTGGTTCGCTATTGGTGTTTCTAGCGTTCTTTTGTGGGGGGTGATAGCACTTGGTTGTTGAAGGCTTTCAACAAGTTGTCAATTTTATTGGTCATCTCTACTTGTTGTTGATTAAATTCGGATGTGAATTTAGCTATACGAGCTTCTTGAGATGCCATAAAATTTGACATCAATCCTTCAAAATTGTTGGTACTACCATAATTGTTGGAAGGATTGTTGTTGAAAGTACGGTTTGAGGAATTACCGTTGGGTTGAAACCGGTTAGGTGGGTTGGAAGAATTGTTTTGGGGTGCGTTTTGATTTGACTTCCACCTAAGGTTGGGGTGATTTTTCCATGAGGGGTTGTATGAATCTCCGTAGGGATTTGGCTCAGGTTTGAAAGTGTACCACTTATCTCCCGCTCCGTCGGTACGCGTGGATGCGTAGTCCGCAAAAGCTTGTTCGGGGAGTTCCATGCAATCACGAGTGTCGTGGGGACCACTACACAATTCGCACGAAGAAGTGATTTTGTTCACTTGGCTTGAAGGTTTAGGAGCTTCGTAGGATTTCATGAGAAACTTGACTTGGTCTTCAAGTTCTATGATCCTACGGTCGGAAGTGCTTGAATTATTCGAAGGCAAAGATATTGCCTTGACCGTTTTATTCAAATCACGGGGATCATTCCAACTTTCGTTGTCATATAGAGCAAGATCTTCTAGGAGATCCCATGATTGTTCCGCACTTAGATCACGTAGCTTGCCACCGGCCGCTTGGTCAATGGTTTGCCTCGTGTGGAGATTGATGTGGTCATAGAAGATTTGGACTTGGAGCCAAAGGTCTATGCCATGATGAGGGACTTTTTGGAGTAAGTCCTTGAATCGAGTCCATGCCTCGTAGAGGGTTTCGCCTTGGCGTTGTTGGAACGCCAAGATATCATTCCTTAGCTTGGTAGTTCTCCCCGGTGGGAAAAATTGAGCAAGGAAACGAGTTGTGAGATCGTCCCAAGAGGTGATGGATCCTGCGGGAAGTCGCTCAAGCCATTGACTAGCTTGGTCCCGTAGAGAGAATTGGAAGAGACGCAATCGGGTCGTCTCTCGAGTTGCAACATCAAGGTCTATGGAATCTACGATTTTGAGGAAATCCTTGAGATGTTGGTTTGGATCTTCGGAACGAAGTCCATGGAATGCGCATCCGCTTTGCACCAACCGGATGGTGTCGGATCGCAAGGGAGTGACATTGGCTCCTTGAGTGAGCTCAATGGTGTTTCGATAGCCAAGGTGGCTAGGTCGGGAATACTCTCCTAAGGTGCGGGGTCTAGGAGGTTGGTTTGGTTGTGGTGGGTGGTTTGGTTGAATTAGGTTGTTGGGATCAAGGATGTTACCACCTTCCATGATGGCGGATGGTAAAGATTACGAACAAAAACACGAAGAAAAAGATAGACTAAAGAAATCCTAGAAAAAGAAAATAAAAATCTCACTAGAAAGGAATCTAGTGAGTAGACCTAAAGAAATAAAAATTCTACCTAAACAATAACTATTCCCCGGCAGCGGCGCCAAAAACTTGATGCGTGGTTTTGTGACCTTACAACAGGTTTTACCTCTCGAGGGATCTCAAGAGGCTTACAACCCCACCAGGCAGTGTACCTGACCGATGTAGTATAGGATAGTGGTAAGTACGGGGGATTGATCGTTCTCTCACAGGGAATAGTGTTCGTTAGGATAGAAAAACTACTCTAATAGGTCTAAGGGTGGAAGGAAGATTCTTTTTGTATTTTTATGTTTTATGGAAAGCAAGTAAAATCTCGGTTTTGGAAGAAGGGCGGAATTAGTTGCTAGTCAACTAACCCAAGTTTACTACTTATGCAAATTAAAATAAAATAAATATCTAAACTATTGTGGTTGTGAAAACAATATGGAGAAAGTTGTGTTTACTTAGATTTCATTACTCCCTAACTATCTTTTACCGGTTAATTGATATGTATGTTACTTGTGTGGATGAAGGGTGTATTCCTAATAACTCATGGAGTGGCATACATATCTCTCCAATTCTATGAGCTCTTATCTCGCCCTATGCCATGCACGGCACAACCATAGGGGTTGTAAACAGTGGCTCATGCGTTAAATACTACCTTAATAGCCTAGTATGCCTTGGCTACATGTTTCCCAAGACGTTCAAGCACGTTACCATAAAGGAGGTTGGCCAGTTTTCTTGAGCCTAACATTGATGGAACAATCATCCCAACAAACAACAACACACACCAATTAACCAATAATTAATAGTTAGGTTTCATTAGATCTAAGCAAACACTAGAGAATTTAGCTACACATGTTAATTAAAAGACAAGCAAAAGAGATAATCAACCAACACATAGACATATTGATTGAATTAAAGTGAAGACTTATCTTTAATTAAGCATGAGGGTTCCAAGGGTTGGAAACCCTAAAAAGTACAGGAAATTCGTCTTTTGGGTTTGCCCTAAAAGTTCTCCACAAAGTTCCACACTAATGAATGAAAATTAGAAAACTATATATAGATTTTACACTCTGACGGCGTTAGGTTATAAGGGCTGAAGCCGTCAGCTCGCCGCCAATAGTTTTCTCGGATGGCCTAGATCCACTTTTGATGCCGTCACCTTATAAAACCTTCTGGGCCGTCACTCTTTAACTTTACTCCTGACGGCCTATGTTTCCTAACACCTGACGGCGTCATGTGTTAAATCCCAATTTTTCTCTGGCCCGTCATTTGAAAATTGATTTCCACTCTTTTGTCAAGACTTTCTGACGACGTCACCTTGTGACTTCTGACGCCGTCAGGTTGTAAATCTTCATCTTTTGAGACTTTGTCGTTTTCTTCACTTTTATGCTCCAAAAACGTCCGAATATGCATGTTTTGCAGAATTCCTCTCAAAAGTACCTAAAATGACAAAAGGAACGATTTAGGGCAATATTTGATCACATTTATACGAATTAGGGATTAAATGACCCCTAAAAGCGTAACACTTTTCGTCTCATCAGTGTGTCTACGCATCCTGCATGATCAGCATCTGAAAAGGCTATTAGTTCAAAACCAGAATCCTTCGGATACCAGATCCCCATGTTAATGGTTCCCTTTATGTATCGAAGGATTCGTTTAGCCTCATTGAGGTGACGTTCAGTAGGACGGGACTGATAACGAGAACACATAAATACAGCAAATACAATATCTGGTCTGCTAGCGGTTAAATACATGAGTGACCCAATAATACTTCGGTATTTAGTGGGGTCAACAGGTTTCCCATGTAAATCCTCATCTAGCTTAGTTGTGTTGGCCATTGGGGTATTGTAAGTATCACAACTGGTCATTCCATGTTTCTTAATAATCTCAAGAGCATATTTGGACTGACTAAGGAAAATCCCACGGGTAACTGATGAACTTGTAATGCTAAGAAGAATGTAATTTCACCCATCATAGACATTTCAAAATTTTGTTTCATTAATTTTCCAAAAGCGTTTGAGTACTTTTTATGTGTAGAAGCAAAAATAGTGTCATCAAGGTATATTTGCACAATTAAAACATCATCCTCGTGTTTTTGGATAAACAAAGTTGGATCTATTAAACCTTTAGTAAAATCATTAGCAAGCAAGAAAGCAGTAAGTTTATCGTACCATGCCCTTGGGGCTTGTTTGAGACCGTAAAGAGCTTTCTTTAGTATGTAGACATGATTAGGATGCTCTGGGTCGACGAATCCCTCTGACTGACTAACATAGACCACTTCACGTAACTCACCATTTAGAAATGCCGTTTTCACATCCATTTGATAAGCAACCATGTTTTTGTGAGCAGCGTATGCTAGAAAAATGCGAACTGCTTCGAGTCTAGGCACTGGTGCAAAAGAATCCTCAAAATCAATTCCTTCTTCCTGAGAATATCCTTTAGCAACCAATCAGGATTTGTTACGACTAACTGTGTCATCTGCGTCCAACTTGTTTTTCCAAATCCATTTCAGCCCAATGACATAAACTCCATCTGGTCGTTCAACTAATTCCCACACTTTGAGGCGTTTGAATTGGTTGAATTCCTCTTGCATTGATTCAATCCAGTTGTCATATGTGAGTGCTTGTTTAATGTTTTTGGGTTCAGCTTGACAAACTGTGAGTGCATAAATGCAATGTTCACCATCGGAGTGAAGTCGTTGTCTTGTCATAACTGGAGCTGAAGGATGTCCAGTGATGTTGATTAAGGGATGATCTTTAGTCCACTGATGTGTTGAAGGGTGAGGGTTATGGAACTGCTGCATATTAAGTGGTTCTAAATTGCGTGTTGACGACTCTGCAATATCTTCAAGGTTTGAAGTCGGAGCAAATGGATTAAACAGTGCATTTGGATCATATGCAGCAGGTTCGGGTACTTTGTGTTGGTTCAGATCTTCAGCTGTATCGTCTGTATTGGAATCGTTTTGTTCAACAAACGGATTGAAAAACTCATTTGAAGGTGCACTGTTGTCTACATTGGTTGTTGTAGGAGCAGTTGTATCAGGTATTGGAATATTTTCAGGTTGAGCAGCGGAACTAGTGGATACATCTGGTGCACTTTGATCAAAAGTGTCATCAAACAACGGTGCGAACAAGGTTTCCAATTCTTTACGGGTTAGTGACAATGGTTCAGTTGAAGAATCTGGGAAGTTAAGACGGTTTGATGCGGGTCCTAAGCTGTTGTGCTCAGAAGCCATCTCCCATAATAGCAGCGAAGTGATCATTCCCGAATCTGACAGTACCAATGACCTTTGAGACAAAGTTTCGTAACAGTTTGAGATTGCCTGTCATGTTTCGGGAGCATCCGCTATCAACAATCCAAAGAACAATTTGAACCACCTGCATCACACAAAGGAGACTACGATGGAACAATGGTAAGGGTGGAACCCAAAGAAGTTGTGGGTTCCGTTGGGTTAGAAGCACACAGATTAACACTTTTAGGAATCCATTAAAAGTTATGTGTCCTTTGTAACCAACGTTGCCAATTCCAGCTAGATCGTGCTTTCTTCTTAGTAAATTCGCTAAGTGATGGCATGTTCCTAGGAGTATTGTTCGCAACTATAGGGGTGACTACATCATTCTTAGAAACTACACTTGGCATAAGTCCTAGCACAGATTTAGAAGCAGTAGTGGGCCTAGATTTTCTGCCAGATGTACGTTTCTTATGACGTGATAAAAGAGATTTTGCAACACATTTAGAGTGATCTCCAGATAACATACTATTATGACAAAACACACATGAAGCATTAACATTCAAAGCATTTAAAGGTTCATCATTTGTTACAGAAAGATTAGGATTACTATTTGCCAAGTTAGAATCTAAATCTAGTGCAATATGATTTGTATTCAAAGTCCTAAGGTGGTCTTCTACTTCAGAGGCTTCTAGTGTCTCTCTTCTACGTTGCAAAATCCTATTCTTCCTTTTGATACGTTTACGCTTGGATTTGCTAATGCTAGGAGTGGAAAATATTCCTGTAGAAGTGGAGGGATCTAAATTAGAATTCTGAGTGTGTTGTTCTACAGTGGTTATGTCTAAAGAGTACATTCCTGGTGCAACTACTTTTGTGTTGGCAGACTTTCCTTTTTCAAGTTCATGTATTGTCTCTTTTAACTCAATGATGACGTGCTTTTTGTCTTGAATTTCACTGTCAAGCTTTCTATTTAAATAAAGATAATCATCTCGATTCTTTTGCCAATAGTCTATAACTTCTTGCAATTCTGTAATTTCCTTTTCATATTTTGAAATTTGACTTTGTAATTCCTCATTTTCTTGTTGAAAAGATATTGAAGTTTTAAGACTTTGCAATTCTAGTTCGAAATCAAGACTTTGGTTTTGAAACCATTCAAGCTTTTTGTTTAGTTGAAAAATCTCGTTTGAAAGTTTGTTTTGCACATCATCATTGTGTTGTCGGAGATTCTTATTTTCACATTTTAATGTCTCAAGTTGTTTAGACAACAATTCCATATCATCACAGTAATCATCAACAAGCTTAGAAGTACCAGATTCATAAAGAGAATTCATAACCACAAATATTATATCAGCACTAAGAACATGTTCCAAGAGTCGATCATCTTCTTTTTGTAAAAATTTGTTTCGACGTTTTTGCTTTGAAATCGCTTGTTCAGTTACTTGAAAAACATTTATTATGGTTTTAACTTCCTTGTGAAGTTCCTGTTCCCATTTCTGAGCATATGAATGCAAACGTTGAAGATTAGGAGTAAATTGTTTTTGAAACATTTCCCTTTTTTCTTTTGCGTGAGGAGAAAGAAAATTGGCTACAGTGATTTCAGAATTTCGTTCAATAGCGTTTTCCATTAATTGAATTTCTTCCGTGAATGATTTAAAGTAGCGAAATAAAGTAGAGTCAGTTAACATGCTTAGCTTCTTTTGTAAATCATTGTTATTTTGAAGGATGTTGTCTAAGCTTGTATCGTGATCTGCTTTTGTTTCAAAATGTTTGAGTTGTGATTTACAATGCTCAAGTGCCCGTGTTAGTGCCACATTCTTTTCATTCAACTTTGCATTCAGTGCTTGACACTGGATATTCTGATTTTGGCTAGTCATAAGTAAGATTCTCAGTTCGGAATATGGATCTGGCACAGGTTCATGTTGTTCAATTTGATCATTGTTATCATGTGCAATAGACGTGATGGATTCATCAAATGTAACAACTGGGTTTATTTGATTATCATCATCAAATAGGACCACTGTGGACATTTGATCGTTTACGTGAGTCGGTAACATAGAATCATATTGAACAGCTTGTTCCTCGTCTGATGCAGAAGCAGAAGGAGAAGCAATATCATGTATCAGGCATGTGTTAGGATCATATACCTGATACAGACCATCAGTGTCATAGACTGGACCGAAATCACTTACCTGGAGTTCCTGTGTGTCAGCCATCAATATCATATCATCATTTCCATCTAAGTCATCCATGTCAGGAGCATAAGAAGTGTTGGTTGGCACGTTGTGATTACTCTCAGAAATAGATCCGTCTTCTTCATCTTGAAGAGCCGAGAGATAGGCTTGCAGATAATAGACACTTCCACAAGGTTTTGGTGTAGAACATGCTGATGTCATACCATCGTGTGTGGTATTTGCTTCTCCAAGCTTCACAAGATTTTGCAGAAGAGATTGCTGATGAATATGAATTGTGACGGGATGATAATCAAGAATTACAATGGGATCTGGCTCATTTGGATGAGTGAATACAAAACCATTGTTTGTTAAAGTAAGTGATCCATTGGTTGGTGCTGTAGATGGTGGAGCAGGAAGAATGGTTTTAAGAACTTTCTTTGTGAACATAATTGTAGTAACCGATTCATTTTGAGTTTACGATTAAGTTGTGACTGATGCATAAGTTCAAGACGTTTCCACATTGCATGAGCACTGGCTTCAAAGTCCAATGTTGAGTAAATGGAACTGGGAAGACCTAGTGTAATGAACCATACAGCTTGTTGATCAACATCATATTGAGCTAGGTCACAACCAGTTAGATCGTCATTCTTTTGAAGTTGAATGAACCCTGTTGAGTCAGCAATAAATTTCATTTGATATGGTCCTTCTTGAATGGATTTCAGGATGAGATCACCTTGTGGACGACCGTTAACCCATTGTAAGAATCTTCGTTTCCAGTCAGTGTATGTTCCAGGTAGCAACATAGGAGGTCTTGTTTCATTACCAAAGAGCAAGACATAACGAGGGTCTGTGCATTGACGTTGTTGATAAGGATAGTTTGATTACGGTAGTTGAGACATGATTAAAGACTTGTGTGTAATTGGATCTTGTAGAAGGTATAAATGATAAGCCAATTCTAGAAAACAGTCACAAGTGTGTTCTCGAAACTTTGTAAGTTGAAATTCTCGAAAAGCAGTCAAAGTCCAAGTGTTCTTGAAAAGGTTTGGGTGTGATCTCGAAAGCTTTGTGGGTTCTCGAAAAAAATTGAAAGTTCTCGATAAAATGATAATTATCGAGAAGATTAGAGAAATTTTCGAAATCACAAAGTCTAGCGGAGATTTCCAATGTTCTCGAAAAGTTGAAAAGATTTTGAAAAGTACAAAAAATTTCGAAAACAGAATATGATTTCGAAAGTTTTGTGAGGTTCTCGAAAGTTTTCATGATTTCGAAAAATGGTCCAAAAATTTTCGAGATTATACAATAACGAAAATATCCAACGAGTCGAAGTGTTTTCTTTCTTATACAAGAGAGAAAAGCACTGAGTAAGCAACTAAAACACAAATGGAGCAATTCTACGTGTTCTCGAAAGTTTAGGTCCAATGTTCTCGATAAAAGGCAAACTTTTTGTTTTTGAATAAAGCACACCAAGAACGAGTTTTTAATCCAAGATTCTTGTACAACTAGCTTTAAAATGATGAAATCTTAAAGAAAGTTGCAAACTTTACAGTTTTTTCAAAAATTTTAAGGTTCTCGAAAACAAGTACAAGGTATTCGAATCTTGTATTTTTGTTGAAAAAGTTGAAATTTTTTGTATATAATGATTTGTAACACAAGTTTAGAAGTAAAGGTGTGTTAGAAATCAAAAACCATGCAAAAGATTTGAACTTTTAACAAAAATAACGAATTAAAAACCAATGTTTGGTGCGTACGAATTCAAAAACAAGAAAAATACCCTCTTCTAGCGATTGATACCACTTGTTAGGTCACCATATTGTAAACACAAGTATAGGTTTTGGTAGAAACAAGATGAGAATAGAGTTTGGTTGATTAAATTAATATGAATGATGAAAGTGCAAGAGTTTCTTTAAGATAATGAAATAACCAACAATTGTTGTGTTTACATGAGCTTAGTATTTATAGGCAAGGTCTAGGGCAACACTCCCTTACCTTCCTATCTTGCAAAACGTGGGCTTTAGAGGCCCGTTGGACACTTACATAACTTAATACATAAACATAAGTAAGATAAATAAACTAGCAACCTATTACATATTATTGATATGACCGAGACTTGAGAGATTACGTAAAACGTGATCCTAACGGACATTATTCACCCCTCTAAGGTTCTACATACTTCATATGAAAATAATCTGGAAGAGTTAATTTGTGGAACAATAAATGCACATTTCATAATAAAAACACAAAAAATCACACTCAAAAACATTACTCTTTGATTATAAATTTAATACAACTTACCAGAGTTTGAATGTCTTCGTTTGGATCCAGGGTAATCTCTTTTACCCAAAAAAGATGTCTTCATTTAAAATCAATTCCATATGAATTGTGAAGTCACATTTGCTGAAAGTCTAAACAAATTGATTGTATATTAGCTTATTATATAATCTATGCTAAGAACTGCACTATATACTAAATACATCATTGTTGATCCTAAAAATTAACTAACAAACACTTTTTATAACAACAACATCATTTATTTTCAATCACAAAATTAAAAGAAGGAATATATTTACTTATGAACATTTGTAGATCTCAACCACAATTGCGAATTAGCTTATTACAGGCATTCTTGAAACTAAAAACCTGTTTAAATGCCTCCTCATTACTCATCCTAAAAATTATTATTCACAAACATCTTATACCACAGTAAAAAAAACTTATAAAATGCTTGACCACATTATCTTAACTATAAGAAATCAGATTCATCAAAAGTAAATATTACAACTTAAACATGCATAAACTAAAAATCAAATCGTATCTACACCATTGCAAAGCACATTACCACTCTTAACCATTTAAAAACTGATGGATCTTAAACAAGAAGATCCAAAGGATGCACATAAAAAAAAATATACACTAACACAATGTGAAAGTGTATTACATTACTGATTCAAATGAAAGAGATTTGTTGAACTTTGATTATTTGTTTATATATTTCTCATAGAAACAATGTGATATTCTAGATGATTAAAATTTGTGCATTATTAGTAGAAGTTCTAAACATCCACCTTATGTTGACTGATTTGATAGATGTGATGTCGAGGGGAGGAGTGTAAGCTGCCACTTATAATAATTACTTTGGCCATTATTCTATCTTTAAATTATGTATATTATCTAATTAATTTATTTCATACAATACAAAAATAGCACAAGTTATGTGAAACTTTTTTTTTTCTTTTCTTTTTTTTTTATTAACAATTGTCACTTTTATTTTGTTGATGAGATATGTTAAATTAATTATAATATTATTCATATAAAATTAGGGGAGATAATTAGCAAAATACAACAAAGTCAATGATAATCCTAAAAAATACATGTTAGAGTTAAAGTACAAATCCTAAACCAGTCAACAAAACATTTTTCAAAGTTCGTTAGACAATATATCTTTAACACGCCATATGCAATTGCATTATCAAACCATTAAAAAAACCATTTAAAAAAACAACTTTTTTTGGTTACAAGCAGATCAACATCAAGTGTAAACTTAATATTTTGCTCCATAACAAACTTAGCCCTTGGTATGATGTGGTTCCATTGTCCCAGCATGGTGTCGTATACCTTATATTTTTTTTAACAAAACCACCAAAGATTTTCTGTTTAAATACTATATACAATGAATTATGAATTAAATCGCCACCAAATTTTGAAACACTGCACACGGAAACTAGTCCGTCCAACTAGTATTAAATAAAAAAAAGATCAACTATTTTATTTATTAACTTTTATTTTTTTGAACCGTTTTTTAGTTGTTAGTGGTTCATGTCATGACATCCAATTGGGCAGTATGCTGACCCTAAGACCCTTGCTACTCCTTTATCGCCTGAAGGGGTAAAAGTCGCAGGTGAGACTCGAACTTGAGACTTACCTAGCCAAATCCCCTCCCCAACGCACCTTAAGAAACCTTGATGGCCTAATAAGGAAAAATTTAATTTTCAGAAATACAGATTTCGATACTCAGGGTTTTCTTTATTATATAAAAGATTGTTAAGCGACATAGATTGGTTTAAAAAAATATGTTGTATTGAAATTTGAGTTAGTGAGTTGAATATAAGTTCTGATTAAAAAAAAAAAAAAAAAAAAAAAAAAAAAAAAGGTTGAATATAATTTAAGTATTGTTTCATTGTTACAACAAATGATTCAGAAACTTTATTGACTATCTGATTTTTTTTATTGATTAATGTTTAATGATAACATATTCCATCTCAAAAGTTGTATTAATTAAGGTTCAAAGAGTCGAAAATCATCTAAAATAAATGTTTGTACGAAGACGTCACTACAAGAAAAAAGCCCTTTAGTGACAAAAGTGATTTCGTCACTAGCAGTGTAAAATCTGGTCACTAACTGTTTAGTGACGAAAATTCACGTCGTCACCAGTCGTCACTATAGCTCCGTCACTAATTCAATTAGAGACGAAGCATAGTATGTATATTAAACGCTTAAGCATATAGAAATTCCGAAATAACTTGGATAAGTACATGATATAATTGAAAATCGACTATAAAATTGACTAACTAAACCAATGTACACAACCGTCAACCAACCCCAAACACTTAACGACGATGTCGACCTAATTTCACCTATAACCAGATCTATTCCAACCTAGTTTTCAATGAGGCATTTTATCAAACACTTTGTAGTCGACCTAATTTATAAGCGTTTGGTATGTTGCTTACATGTAAATTCTATAAAATTAATAGATGAGCATATCAATAACGATGATAAACATATTATAAAATCACAATAGAAAACTTAATCAGCAACATACCAAACGCTCCCATAACTGAATTTGATACCTTTTCAATTGAGAAAATCAAATCGACTTTGAATCCAAGCACAATTATGAAGGAATTAATGATACCTTTTCGATTGAGAAAGTTGGTTGACTATGTGGCGGTTGGTGGTGGATGTTGCCGTGGTGGTTTATCGTTGGCGCGTGGGTTAGGGTTACGCCATCATCTGGTATAACTGATTTTGATGATGATGGTAGGCAGATAATGGTGATTTAAATTCACGATGGTGAGATTTAAGTTGAAAGATTTAAGCAAGACTTTGAGAGATGTGGTGTGAGAAGTAAGATAATGAGATATGACTTGTTATGTTCAAAAAAGATATGACTTGTTATATGTATTTGAAATAATGTTACTTGTAAAGTAAAAAATAAGTAAGAACTAATGTGACTTGTTTTATTTTTCTTATCCAAGTTTTTTTTTTCTTCACAACTTATACATATTATTTTTACATTCTTACATATAAATGAAAAATAATATTGTTTTGAAAGTTTGTATTTCAAATAACATTTTTAGGAGAGAATTGCACCAGCAAAAAGAGTAAAATATTTGCAATTTTGCATATTTTTCTATTGCGAACTTTATATCCGTATCGTTTGATAGAATTTAGTAAGTATATACATGTAATTGTCTTCTTAATCATTTTATAGAATTTAGTCATAGTAATATGTGAAATAGTGACCAAAATTTCGTCACTAATGTTTAATGACGAAATTCTCGTCACTATTCACGTATTTAGTGACTAAATAGTGACCACTTATAAGTTTCGTCACTGATTTTTTACCGATGACCAAAAATAATGACCAAAAATTATATCGTCACTATTTTCATCTAAAATGTGACCAAAATAAATTCTCGTCACTAAATTCTCATCACTAAAGCTACTTTTTCTTGTAGTGCGTCATAAGAATAGCGTTAGTATTTTTTAATTCTAGCGAGATAGATATATGGATATAATAATAATAATAATAATAATAATAATAATAATAATAATAATAATAATAATAATAATAATAATAATAATAAGTTAAAATAAATATAAAATAATAATAATAATAATAATAATAATAATAATAATAATAATAATAATAATAATAATACATGCAATGTCTTTTTCCTTAAACCTGGCGCCAAAAATGATTTTTAAATTCAGTTTTGATTTTTTTTTTCTTCGTTTGGGGAACAGATATGCAAATTTCAGTTAGACAACAAATAAACCAATGTGTGTTTTTTAGTTGTAGCTGTTGACGGACTCTTCAAGCTTTGGTTTTATCATCTTCCCAAAAACCAGCCATTTTTTAAAAGATCCTGTTCGTGTATCATTGTGTTCTCCGGTTGTTGTGATCTATACAATGTCTTTATCTGTCTTCACTTGGTCGATCGCTATATATTATCTTAAAATTTTTCAGATTGTTACCTTCCCCTCACTTCCTTGTTTATATCCAATAGGATTCAGACGGGATTCTTTGAAGAAGGATAGTCGAGAGTTCCGTGCAAAGAAAAAACTTCAGATTGTTACCTTCCACTCACTTCCTTGTTTAATTTTGTGTTGTAGCTTGCTTTTACGCTTTGATTAAAAAGGTGCCCATTTTGTGTCAAAGAAAAAACTATTTTTTACTCACCTGAGATTGTTTTCATGTTATTTGAGAACAAGTGTTGCTATATATGTGTTTATAAGATACATTGACATCTATTCATTCTTCTTGTCCAAATAAATTGATTTTCATACTTTTTATAGGCATACTTGTTGCACAACTAAGAATCTTGATTGAAGCAGAAAATGGTATCCATGGATGAGGACAAGGCAGTTGCTCTTGAGGCGATCAACAAAGAAGCTGTAGATTTGGTACAGTTCTTGTTCTTATCAGAACTTTTTCAATTAGCTTACTGTAGCAACTGACAAGATCTAATGCATGATATTTGAAACATTTGTTTTATGTTGAACAAGAAAAGGAAAACTACACATACGTAGAAACGGTAACTAAATGACGCATTAGACAAACATACATGTTTATTGTCTAGGTATTTGGTGCAGCAATTATATATTACAATATTCATCATATGCTCATGTCTAGGTTTTTCAGTTATTAACACTATCTGGCAACGTATATTATTAATGGCCATAGAGTTTTTCTGTGTTTGCTAGATTCAGATGTTTCTTAAAATTGCTTACATAATAAATGGCCTTCTAAATTATGTAAAGAATACTAACTAATGACCGAACTTATTTGTATTGATGGTAAATCATACTCCGTATTATGGTACTATAGACATCTCTTTTACGTTTTTGAAAAAAATAAGATGCAGCATTAATTACCTTTATTCACCAAGATTTGATTATCAGCCAGTAAACTCATGAATAAGCTACTTTGCAGGAAAATATACCAGTTGAAGAAGTTTTCGAAAAGTTAAAATGTACGAAAGAAGGACTCAATTCTGATGAGGTAGAAAAACGATTGAATATGTTCGGCTACAATAAGTTAGAAGAGAAAAAGGTTGGTTATAAGTTTGTTCAATTATGTATTACTTTCTTTTTATCTTCTGTTTTTTAATAATTTGACCATATGACTATATCATGCAATTCATAGGAAAATAAAATACTCAAATTTTTGGGCTTTATGTGGAACCCTCTATCTTGGGTTATGGAAGCAGCAGCTATCATGGCTATCGCCATGGCACGAGATTGGGTTAGTCCATTTGGTGTATCTTGATATATTAGCATGTATGTTATATGATTGTATGCAAAACTAATTGTTTCCGATTCTTGCATCTCAAATTATTGCTTCCAGAAAAAGAAGCAGCATGGTGACTATCATGAGACCAGGCAGCCTGCTGACTATCATGATTTTGGTGGAATACTGATGCTTCTGCTTATAAATTCAACCATAAGTTTCATAGAAGAGAATAACGCTGGAAATGCAGCTGCAGCCCTCATGGCTCGCTTGGCTCCAAAAGCTAAGGTACCCCATATAATGTGAACACAAAAAAGAAGAAAACACCAAATAAAAGTGATTGGTTATTATATATCAATTAGATTGAGATGAAAAATCAGGCAGGTTGTTTAGTAAGTCACATTGGGTTTAGGTAAAGTCGGAATGGGCTAAAAGATAGGGTTGGGTTGGTGTGCGAATAAATTTTGTCTCTTTATATGAATATTAGTATAGAATAATGTAGATGT
>LBNU01022552.1:8826-22128 GCA_014162995.1 Artemisia annua
TCGGGAGCTATATTCAGTGCGTTTGATTATGGAGACATTAGCACCCGGTTTGGAGGTTGATGCTAATGTAATTGATTGTTTAGGTGCAATTCTGAATCATGAAAAACATTCTAGAGATGCTGGTTGTCCATTGCGACACTTTTTCCCAACTGGATGTATTGTAAGTAATTATTTTTTGATTTGTTTATCTGACTTACCAAACACCCCCAAACCAATTCATATCGTAACATCATATTGAAAAATCGCATATACAGACGGTAACTATGTTTAATGGAACATTGAAGACTGAGGATGCAAAATTTGAAGAATTTGAAAAAGAAATTTCAGCTCAGTTTAAAAATGATGTTGGTGGTTTGGCTCTCGATGGCGTTGAATTGGTAAAATTAAATTTTTTTGTTTTTAATTTTTATTTTTGTTTTTAATTTTTATTTTTGTTTTTAATTTTTATTTTCTATTACATTTTTTGGTTTTGTTTAAACAGGCTTTTTTCCCTATTCGCAAAGCGAACCATTTCTATGTCGTTATCTTCAGCCTTACTAAAAAGTTGACAACAATGACGATACTCGATAACAGCGATTCTGGAGCAACGTACAAGGAAAAGTATGAAGATACATGTGAACTTCTTGTAAGTACTAACTTTCTTGCCAAAAAAGGATAGTGTTGCTATTGTGTCAATCCCATGGGATTCAGAATGAATCCCATGGGATTGAGAGTGAATCCCATGGGATTGATTCATGAATCCCATGGGATTTACACATGTTATTTTTATGATGAATGTTATTCAGAATAAATGNTGATTCTGAATCCCATGGGATTTACACATATCACACATGTTACTTTTATGATGAATCCCAATGGATTAGTTATTTATGGTCTTTTTTTTAATGATTTTGTAGAAAACGTTGTTTGCCCGTCATTTGAAGTTGTATGGTCACAACAAACATGCTAGCATTCGTAAAGTCAAGCCAAGAATCGCAAACCTCAAGTGGAAGACCAAGAACAACAGCATAGATTATGGTGTTTTCACTATGTTACATATGGATAATTACACCGGTGAAGCTCCTGGAAAGTGGGATTGTGGTTTGGTTGCCGAGTCAAAAGAGTAGTCTAACCAATTGAGGGTATTGAGATTCAAGCTTGCCACCAAGATATTGTTAAACGAGGTTAATGTTCATGCGGCTAGGATGTATGAATTAGCATTAGAGTTTGATAAACTTCCTCCTGATGAAAAGATGTCTATAATCATTTCAGCAGTTAGGAATATGGATGAACGTGACCTCAAATTCTAGAAGTTCGTCTTTTGTTAATGTTTGGAAAATATCTAACATTTTAAGGTTCTTGTGAACTGGAAGATACTGCCATCCAGGATCTTCCCTTACCGGCCCGCAACCTGATTCTTTGGCTTCCCTCTTCTCCCATTACAAGATTTCATGTAAAAGAGATCTTCCTCACATGCATTGACAGTCCAAAATCTTTTGAATCTTCCAGCTAATTTGCAGAATAATAATAATAATAATAATAATAATAATAATAATAATAATAATAATAATAATAATAATAATAATAATAATAATAATAATAATAATAATAATAATAATAATAATAATAATAATAATAATAATAATAATCTATATGCAATAACAATATTAAATTTCAAGTGTACCTACAACCTACTAATAGTCTTTCTTAAGTCAAATATTTATATGTAGCAACACAACAAAAAAGAAAACTGAAATAGAAGGCAAATATGCGTATCAGTTGTCGTGAATTATACGAAAAGAGATTACCATGACAGGTGAGGTCGAAGTGGCACACTGGATCTGGACTTTAGGTCCATGTTTTCTTTAGAGACTTTCTGAGCCGTGGGAAGAGTTCCGTTAACATGGTTCTTCTTACACAACTTGTAATTTGAGGTGTGCATATCTGGGGCTTTGAATGGCTTGTTGGGAGAATCAGATCAATTTTCAAAAAGAATGAGCAAATATTTTTTAGGGTTTTAATTTGTGGTTCCAAATTATGCATAAATAATAACTAAATTTTTATGGATGGATACCTGAATTAAAGCTGTAAATGGTGACGTTGAGAGTTGAGCCATATTCACATGAGTTTAGCCGTATGAAGAAGTAAATTAATTTCTTCTTTCTTCATTGAAGCTTCAGGGTTAGTTTGTGAGGATGAGTGAGGACAACGGAGTACAAGGGTTCCTTATATAGACATCTTTTACAAGAAAACGATATCAAACATTGAAATAATTCAGATGTCAATATTTTTAGTAATTAATGGCTATCCACAGAATATGCCAAATTAGTAATTTTAAAAATACCAATGTTACAAAAATCAAAATGAAACTTTTTTTAGATAAAATATACGTAAAGTGGTATAAAGTTATAAACAGAATTAAATAATGTCTTAAATTGTATATAGAAAAATGTATATGTCGATGGTTAAATAATTGAGCACGAGTTTATTGTGATATAATCTTTACCATTGTGTTGAGCGCATTAAATATTTGTTGAACATCTCTTCATAAATAATGTTGATCTAAAAAGAAATGGAAACAAAATCATATTATTTCACCAAAAAAATTCAATCGCATTTAACGTATGTGAAAGGTTACCATTATGGCCCGTTTTATTTAATCCAAGTAAAATTATTAGACCAATATTTTTATTTTACATGATGCTAAGGTTTGATTAAATAAAAAGATTAGAAAGCAACCTAAGTAGACCTAGCTATAATATTAGTTTAAATTTCATTTCAGAAAAGTTAATAATATATATATATATAGTGATAATATATCATATTATAATATATATATATATATATATATATATATATATATACATATATATATATATATTATATACATATATATATTATATATAGTATATATAGTATATCACACACTAAAGCTTATATATATATATATAGTATTATATATATATATATATTATATATATATAATATATATATATTATATATGATATATATATATATATTATTTATATATACTATGATTTATAATATATTAGTGCTGGTATATATATATATATGACTATATATATATATAATATATTATAGTATATATATATATATATATATATATATATAATGTATATATATGATCAAACTGTTGATAATTATGGTTAAATAACATGATGTGATGTTGTAGGAGGTGGATGAATTCATCTTTGTATTTGCTTCCAAAAGGGAACTCTGATCACAAGAAAGGCAATGTCATTAACCTACATCTCCTGATCAATACAGGCATCATTCAGCTTCTGGGAGACCTGGTATTCCAGATGGCATGGTTCGTGATGAAACAGTCTCCACTTGGAACAAAATTCTAGAATCACCCATGTTCCAAAATAAGCCTCTATTGCCTTATCAAGAGTGGAATATTGATTTCTCAGAAATTACAGTTGGCACTCGAGTCGGAATTGGTAAGAAACATGTTCTAAATTTATTTTGTCATACATGATACATGTATCTCATTCTAAGTAAAGTTCTTTCATTCGTCCAAGCTTGGTGGCACAGATTTGGATTGTCTGTGGGATGTGAGATCACTAGGGTCCCTAGGACTTGAATCCTGCTAGTTTTGTTATACCCTTTTCACATCAAGTGTTCTCTACTTCTCTGATCATTTCTCCTCATTCCGAAGTTGAATGTATTCTATCTTATATCAGAAAATAAAGATGCTCCTTCGCCATTCTCAAAACTAGTTCCAGACAATAAATATCCTCCAAAAATTCCCCTTAGATGTTGCAATTGTAATCCATTTGCTTATGAATGGATTAATTTTGGTTTATGTCTTATCTCTAGCGGGTCAAATGAGCTACAACAAAAATTCAGTTGAGAGTGAAAGGGTCAAATGGGTTGAACGGGCCAAAATTTGCCCAAACTGTTTTTAAATGCATACAGCAATACGACCTCCTAAATCACGTATGCTAAAGTAAAGTTAGATTAATATCCATATATTATCATAACCTTTTATTTTAATTTCGTATTTTAAGAATTTGGACAAAAGTTTAACTTCTGGAAACCTGACCCGTGAAAGAATTACTCGTTTTTACCTGTTACACAACCTGCCAATTGTACAACCTCTTGTTTCCACCATTATAATGAGCGGACTTCAATCCTGCTGCTAGACTAGCTGTATATAATCTCATGTCCAGGATACCTACATGCATACACATGTACACAACTTTATACATTATCTGTTTACATACTTAAGGTTATTGTATTCAGGATTTTTTGGGGAAGTTTTCCGTGGCATTTGGAATGGAACAGAGGTAGCAATAAAAGTTTTTTTGGAACAAGATCTAACAGCTGAGAACATGGAAGATTTCTGCAATGAAATATCTATTCTCAGGTATATTTGCGGTGGATGATTTTAACAGTCATTTATTTTATTTATACTCGTCTAACTCCTCTTCCTTTTCTTCCTTGTGGTTTTTGACAGCCGTCTTCGACATCCGAATGGTATGTAATTCTCCTTTTTTACGTATATATTTTGGTACAGGTGGAAATTGGGCCGGTTGGGTAAAAGGTCTGAATTGGTAATTTGTAACTGCGGCTTAAACAGGTTGTGTCAGGTAGGGCGGGTTATGAACCATTAAAAATACACAACATGTTAAAATTTGATTACAAAAATAATATTTAAACAGCTTAATCTAACCGTTTTAAGATTTTGAAGCTTTTTTTGGGTTACCATGGTTTCCGACCTTTTGGCCGACTAATCATCGGGGTTTGAACCCACCGCCACACAGACTTAAACCGGGTAAAGCCCTCCCTTTTCAGGAGGTTGGCGTGGCCACTTCAGGGCAGGAATTGAACTTGAGACCTCATAGTTTAGTGATGATATCACAAGCCTTTTGCCACTAGGCCACCCCTAGGTGGACTTGTTTGAACTTTGAACCATCTGATCCGTTCCCTTCTCAGTTGAAAACGTTTAGCTATTCCTTTTTGACCCTATACAGTCATACAGATAAATCATAACCCAACTAATAAATGGGTAAACTGCAACCTTTTTTCTATGTTTTGATTTTTGAATAATTTTTGTATAAAAATCTCAAATTGCTCAACCAAGCAATGTTAACTCTTGACAGTTTAACTACAAATAAAGCCTTAATGGAGAAGGTACTGTCTGTATTTAAGATGCAAATATACTCGTACCTAGAGTTTTAAACACTGCTCATGATTCTGTGACTGTGTGTTCTCTAAGTTGATGCAATTTAGAAAATCTAAAATAAACTGACAAATATAATTTGATGAATTGTGCAGTTATACTGTTTCTTGGTGCCTGCACCAGACCTCCACGCTTATCAATGGTCACTGAGTATATGGAGATGGGATCATTGTATTACTTGATTCATTTAAGTGGTCAGAAGAAGAAACTCACCTGGCGTAGAAGACTTAAAATGCTTCGTGATATATGCAGGTTGGTCAGTTATATTGACTTTTCAAATGTCTTTCAAGAGTAGTCTGTCATCATATGGTATTTTATTGCTGTCTTCTTAATGTTTTATGTGGAGAAGATAAACAAATGGGATTTTAGTCTGTGTCCACTTAATATATGACCTCACTTCATCTTATTCGTATTTCTTGTTGCATGTTATGAAGAGGGTTGATGTGCATACACCGAATGAAGATAGCTCATCGTGATATAAAAAGTGCAAATTGCCTGGTGAATAGGCATTGGACTGTAAAAATATGCGATTTTGGGCTCTCAAGAATGATGACTGAATCACCTATGAAAGAAACCTCATCAGCAGGCACTCCTGAATGGATGGCTCCAGAACTTATCAGAAACGAACCTTTCACTGAAAAGTGTGATATTTTCAGTCTTGGAGTCATTATGTGGGAGTTGTGCACTCTCAGTAGGCCCTGGGAAGGTTTGCCGCCTGACCGGGTAAGTTGCATCCACTCATTGCTTAATTTTGATTAGATATATCATATATGGTCATTTAAGGAGGTTATTAAAGCCGGCAAAAGGGCCGGTAGGTCAAAACAGATTCTGGTCAAAATGAGGAATTACTGCCAAATCTTATTTTGGAATATAATGAATTATTTGGTTTAATGCCTAAAAAACTATGGGAAACTGTGGAGTTGTTTGACTCTTGAAGTATAAAAAATTATTCGAATCAAGTCATTTATAAGTAATCGGGTTTAATTTGCCACATTTAAACGTTATTTGGCCATAGTCGTTGCCCATGCGTATGTTTCAGTTGTGAAAACAGGATTTTTTTATCTGATAGCTTTGTTAAAAATCATTATTGTGTATGACCTGTGAAGCAAAATTAAGTATGCTCTCTTTTGTGGAAAGCAAGTTATTAAATTTTACCAGTCTTATGTGTTCTCAAAGAAGCCTAATGTTGAATGGTATGGTGCTCAGGTCGTATATTCTGTCGCCAATGAAGGTTCACGATTGGACATCCCTGAAGGTCCACTCAGCCGTCTAATTGCTGGTAACTGTTCTTCGTGTCATCTGTTATTGAATGTCTTCACTATTCTCATAAAACTAAATTGACTAATATTGAAGCTCAATCTTATGGATCAAAATGAATTCAGTTAATAATTTTGTCGGTTACAGAATAGGCCCAATAGGGTGAGTTGGGTGACAACTTGAAATGGGTTTATTAGGGAGGATAAATTCTGGGAGGTAATTTGTATGCCACCAAAGTTACCTCACACATCACATGGTATAATAAAAGACAACAAGCCTTGTGGCCAGGTCAAAACCGGGTGGGTCGGGTTGGCCTTTTCTTTCTTCCCATAACTGAATTTAAATTGCACCTGCTAATTCTATTATTTCTAACAAAAAGTAAATATAAATTTCTTGAAGTGGAGATTGCCAGTGTTATTTATAACGGGGGCTTATTCTTGCAGATTGCTGGGCAGAACCGCACGAGCGACCAAGCTGTGAAGTCATTCTCACTCGTCTACTGGACTGCGAATATGCCCTTTCTTGATCCATATAGATTGTGATGAGACTATCATATATAAGTGAAAAAAGAAAAAAGACATAGGAGAGGTTTTACAAACTTTTATCGGCTCGAGTTCTTGACTTCTGTATAAATCCAGTTTAATTGGAACAAAACCCTGGTTACCATTACAATTCTCAATCACAAAACTCTTTCAAGACTTCATTACACTCCTGTTTTTACTTCAAGTTCTTAGTTTTTGTGAGTTGTCGCAAAATATTGAGGTGGCAAAAGTGAAAAATGAGTAAATGGTCAAAACGAGCCAGGTTGCCTAGGAAAAGTTTTTTACGATTTTGAGATTAACAAACGTGCGTTGAGTGACACTGCTAGCACAAGATAATATAATATTTTTAATAAAATAATCACAGAAGCTGTGTACATCAACATAGACCGAATGATTCTTGACCCAATTGACATTGTTTTCAGCTAATTTTTTGCTTTGACCTATTAAGATAGATAGCCAGTCAACATGTCTAAACTGTCATACCATGCACACACCAAGTAGGTTACCTGTGAAAGTTCATTATCTCAAGTTCTCAACTCACGAGCATGAAGAATAAAATTAGTGCATTTGCCAAGTGCCAGCATACAATTGACACAACGAAATATTGAAGCACAAAATGAAATATAATTGAACTTATAAATCATGTATTACATTCAACGCCTTATTTTGCGTATCTGTTACATTTTATTCTAGACACATACAAGAAATCTACTAGTTTTCAGTCCTCAATCTGATGCCTATTCAATGCATCTTCAAATCGACTACACGAATCTGCTCTCATCTCAGTACTCATATTGTTCTCAGGTGCTGGATAATAATCTTCTCTAAGCTGAACATCTCTCAGATTTGGAATCCTCAAAAGAAACATCAAAAAGTGCTCATGAGCCGTCCCATGAATAAACAGTTTCCTCAACATAAGACACCCTTGTAACAACCCCGCTGCAGGTAACGACAAACTCCTCAGGTTAACATCTTTATCTTGTGGAGGCCAGTAATCAAGTTCAATTAGGCTCAAATCCCCGATCCCAAACAAATAAAACCGTTCCCATAAGCTCAAATCCATGTGACCCGATGGTGCAGTATGTGCATAACCAGTCGTGTCACCGCAGTCTAATTTCATCTTTGATAGTTTAGAGTATAACACTAAAGATCTCAACCCGAATTCCCTATGTTCGGGTTTTGGGAGGTACTTGTTTTCCAGGTTCACCATCATGATTTCGATTTGGTTTGAGCAAGTTTTTCATTGTTTGGATGCGTGTGGTTTGTGAATGTTTTATGCAGTAAAGTAAAGAACAAAGTTTCAATATAAACTGTGAATATTATTAAAGAAGGTTAGTTACAAATCTCGTTTAGGCAAAGTATTTATACTTTGCCAAACGCTATGAATGAAACATTACAATGCTTCCTAAACGTTGCTATACAGAACGGTTCTATCCAAACGACACAATGATTGGATATTTCTAACTGCCAAACTAACATAACCGTCCTAACTTAACCTTAACCAAATAACCTAACTATGATTAATTAACATAATTCGACACATTAATACATAGACTTAATACATATGTTTTTGTATAATACATACTTTTGTAATCAATGAATAAAAGGCTAACAATCTCCTCCCTAGTCATTGAATACAAAACAGTTTCTTGAGTGATTCCATGAGCTTCCTTAGACAATGACATCGAAATCATTGTTATCATCACTGCTATGTTCTTCAGTCTTCACCTTGATGACTTGGTTCTTCATTGCACCATCCTGTTCTTCTTCATCCCTCACAGCGACTTCCTTTTGGCTTGGTAGGCCTGCACTTCCAATGCTTCTTCCTACATCTTGTTGCGTTTCACCCCAAGGGACCCTCGCTGTTTCATGATACACCACCATTTGGTCAATGAATTTTCTGTAACAATCTCTTATTGCTTGTCCATCCTCCATAGTCAGTCCTTGCATACGTGCAATCAAACCCCATTTTCCTCCAAGGGTTGTGCTCACATATCCTCCTAAACCTGCTACTGCCTTATGCAGGCATAGTAAATCAATCTTAATCACTCCTATTTTTGGTGGTAGGGCTTCAATCATGTCATAGTTTAAGTACACCAAATAAAACCACTTTATGACATCTTCAAAATTCTTGCTAATTGTTGCCCAATTCCTAAACACCACTTCGTCTTTCTGAATCAAATTCATAAATGCCATGAACCTGTTGAACGAATTCACTTTCAATGCGTATAACTCTCCATTCCAAGATATGTATTCGCTGTCTATGTAATCCTTGGTGACTTCCCTATCCCATGTTAAATCTTCTAACCCTTTTATCAAAGAAGATTCAGTATTTGGGTCCATTGATGCAAAATATTCTTCTAGAAACTTATTGTGTTCCTTCACCACTTCTTTTGGTCCCCAAACTAATTCGTTTGTACTGTCCATCGTCACCATGCTTGGTCCTTCATCATACATGTATCTGATTTCACATGTATTGTTGTTGACTTGCAGCGTAAATCCTTGTTCTTCAAGTAATCTCCAACTTAGAACATTCAACGTCACTTCTGGTGTGTATTGCACCTGTCCAATTGTGACTTCTCCTTCTTTGGTGTTCACCTTTACGCTGCCTTCTCCATATGAAAAGATAAACATCTTTTCTTCTTCTTCTTTTCCCACCATATTGAACTTATACTGCAGATTACTAAACAATTCTTGTCTTGGACTCATATGGAAATTGTACTTGTGACTCACATACCATATTTGATCCCACATATTGTAGTCTGATCCTTCAATCAAGTAATCTGCCTTAACATGTACTCTTTCTGGGTAACGAACCCTTTCCATGGTCTCTTGATTGTTGGTATGATTTCCATATTGCTTTTCAACGCCTACTTGTCCCTTTCGTTTCTCACACATCCAATATGTGTGTCCACGCTGCTTGCATACATAACATCGCGCTCTTTTCTCCTTCCTTGTCACTGCTGACTTGTTTTCTTTTGATGTCGACCCTTTTTCCTTCTTGGATGCATTAAACTCTTCGTTGTTAATCACATGTTGTGTTAACATTTGCTTCGCCTTTGGTGATATTGTTTTGCGCCTATTATTCCATTGATAGAGTCTTGTGGGTGTTTCTCTTAGTAGATATTTGCCTGTTTGAAATCCAACAGATGGTGATTCCCAAGGATGAGAGCCGAAGCTCTGATACCATTGTTTTCCAGGTTCACCATCATGATTTCGATTTGGTTTGAGCAAGTTTTTCATTGTTTGGATGCGTGTGGTTTGTGAATGTTTTATGCAGTAAAGTAAAGAACAAAGTTTCAATATAAACTGTGAATATTATTAAAGAAGGTTAGTTACAAATCTCGTTTAGGCAAAGTATTTATACTTTGCCAAACGCTATGAATGAAACATTACAATGCTTCCTAAACGTTGCTATACAGAACGGTTCTATCCAAACGACACAATGATTGGATATTTCTAACTGCCAAACTAACATAACCGTCCTAACTTAACCTTAACCAAATAACCTAACTATGATTAATTAACATAATTCGACACATTAATACATAGACTTAATACATATGTTTTTGTATAATACATACTTTTGTAATCAATGAATAAAAGGCTAACAGTACTTGCAATCACCTTCAATTTTGATAAAAATCTCCTCCAAATTGGGACAATTTTCGAGCCCTGATGATGACAACGGTGTCAAGAGCTCACTAACCGGAAACCAAAGAGATAGATGCTCAAGTTTTTCCCATGTTTTTTCTTGAAAATTGCTAGAATCATTCAAATCAAAATCAAGTCTCTGTTTTTTCCTCGTATTACCCAACTCATCATCAAAATCATTTTCTGTTTCAATCTCGTGGAGATCATCTAACTCGTCAAAATCCTACCAAATACAATCAATATGAAGCTTACGTATCCGACCCTGGATTGGCTCCAATGCTTTCAAAGATGACTTTGCACCTAAATTCATACAACACGAGATCTTAACTTCAACCAACATCCGACTCAAAATACAAACAAAAGTCCTAAGTCCTCTACCCGTAATATTCTTACTGTTGGAAACACGAGGGCCTTTTAGGCTTATACTTGATGAAGAGAGAAACACTTAGAGTACTTTCTCAATGGAACTTTTATTGCTTAAGCTTTGCTTATGCCCATCCAAATGGATACATCTATTACATATTTATACTAGTCCATGGAAGGTTCTAGACTCGGGATATTCCATGGACATTCTTACATAATCTAGATCATTCTAAACACATCATTATCCTTATCTAATTATCTAATTCTAGAAAACTCCTACTAGATATTTCTATCACAACTAGCTAGATAGTTCTAGTAGATATCATCTACTACAACATTCTAGAAGCTTCCATACTATTCTACGACTTTCTAGAAGCTTCCACACCATTCTTCGTCATTCTAGAATCTTCTTGATCACGGGCTTAGGCTTTTATGGATAGTCCAATCTTTATTGGACTAAATCAAGTTTACGATCCAACACCACCCTTTAAACTTGATTTCCCGACTCCAAGTATCATTCGTTGTCTTGAGAAGTCTTTCTCGTTGAGCAGCTTGGTGAAGATATCTGCAACTTGATTTTCGAACCTTGCATATATCACTTGTACATCCTTCCTCTTCATAGTCGATACCACGCTTCTTCTTGTACCCTTTAGCCACAAGCCTTGCCTTGTACTTCTCCACTTCGCCTTTGGCGTTTTTCTTGGCGTTGTATACCCGCTTAACTCCAATAGCCTTTTGGCCTTTCCGAAGGGTCGTCAACTCCCACGTATCATTCTTCACTGTTGACTTTATCTCCTTGTCCATGGCTTGTCTCCATTTCTTGCTTCTCATAGCTTCTTCAAAAACTAAAGGTTCACAGTCAGCATATAAACAAAGAAGGGGTATTTCCTCAGTTACCTCGTAGAGCTTCTGCAAACTTCTTGTCTTTAGTTCTCCTTCACTTGAACTTGAAGGTGAGTCTTGGGTTGGAGTTGGACTTTGACGTTGTTGGACTTCTTAACTTGATTCACCCATTTCTTCTTTGTCAGCCATAGGAAGAAAGTCATACCTTTCATTTTCTTTAATGCTCCAATCCCATGCTTCTTTTTCATCGAACTCCACGTCTCGACTTACTACCACCTTCCTTGGGATTGGATTATAGAGCTTATAACCTTTTGAATGATTGTTGTAGCCAACGAATACCACCTTCCTTGGGATTGGATTATAGAGCTTATAACCTTTTGAATGCTTGTTGTAGCCAACGAATACATACTTCTCACTTCTATCATCAAGCTTGGATCGCCTTTGGCTCGGAACGTGAACATACGCTATGCTTCCAAATACCCTTAGGTGAGACACAGTAGGCTTCATTCCATTCCATGCTTCTTGTGGAGTCTTTTTATCTAAACTCTTTGACAGACACCGGTTCAATAGATATACTGCACAATCAACCGCCTCGGCCCAAAACTCCTTTGACATATTCTTACTTTTCAATATGCTTCGGACCATATTGAGAATGGTTCTATTCTTTCTCTCCACCACTCCATTTTGTTGTGGGGAGTAAGGAGCCGTTAGAAATATCCGGATCCCATTATCCTCACAAAACTTGTTAAATTCTATTGATAAAAATTCTCCACCTCTATCGGATCACATGGATTTAATTTTTAAACCTTTTTCCTTTTCTACCATAGCTTTAAATCTCTTAAAAGCTTCAAAAGCTTGGGATTTTTCTTTTAGAAAATATACCCAAGTTTTTCTTGAAAAATCATCAATAAAAAGCATGAAGTAAAGATTCTTACTATGAGAGGGTGGAGTAATGGGACCGCACAAATCCATATGAATTAGTTGTAGAGGCTCCTTAGCTCTTGATGTCGCTTCTTTCGGGAACGAACTCCTAGCATGCTTCCCAAGAAGGCATCCTTCACACACTTGATTGGGATGATCAATTTGATCTAACCCTTTCACCATTCCCTTTGAGGATAATAATTTTAAGTCACCAAAGTTTAAGTGCCCGTACCTCATGTGCCAAAGCCACGAATGATCCTTCAAACAACTCTTTAAGCACTTAGCTTCATCATGTTGAATGTTTAGAAGGAACATTCGGTTTTTAGTCATAGGCACTTCTGCTATGAGCTTTCCTTCGGGATTTCTTATTGTAGCACTACGATATTTGAAATGAATATTGTAGTTTTTCTCTAAAAGTTGTACCACACTTAAAATGTTACTTTTAAGATTGGGCACATTATATACGTCTGAAATATATTGGTGACTTCCATCTTTAGCTCGGATAAGTATCTTACCTTTTCCTTTCACCGGTGC
>LBNU01022552.1:22734-35919 GCA_014162995.1 Artemisia annua
CAAATGGATACATCTATTACATATTTATACTAGTCCATGGAAGGTTCTAGACTCGGGATATTCCATGGACATTCTTACATAATCTAGATCATACTAAACACATCATTATCCTTATCTAATTATCTAATTCTAGAAAACTCCTACTAGATATTTCTATCACAACTAGCTAGATAGTTCTAGTAGATATCATCTACTACAACATTCTAGAAGCTTCCATACTATCCTACGACTTTCTAGAAGCTTCCACACCATTCTTCGTCATTCTAGAATCTTCTTGATCACGGGCTTGGGCTTTTATGGATAGTCCAATCTTTATTGGACTAAATCAAGTTTACGATCCAACACTTACATCCTTGAACTTCAAACTTAGATAGCTTAGAACAACCTCTCGCAATTGCAATCAAACCCATATCAGTCAAATCAGCTACATTCCTGATCGACAACGATTCAAACCGTTGACACAACGCAACCCCATCTAAGTTGGACTCAACCGGAATTGAAATCCCATGAAAATTCCCAATTTTCAAACACTTCAACTTCAAACATTTCGAGTTCAATATTTCCAAAGCAGGGCCACTATCTCTAACATTATGAGAAACATCAACCATAAACTCTTCCAACAACGGAAGCCCGGAAAACATTTCAATCAAAGTCGAAACAGTAACACTTGCATCATCCGTACTAAAACCTTGGGCCTCCGGATCCGCTCTAGCGTTCACCAAAGCCAACGGATCCGCAAGACACAAAACCGACAATTTAGGACAATTAACCGGAATCAAACCTAGCGTTTCATCTCCAAAAAACCCAAGAAGCCTAGGATTAAACAAACAAACAATATAAAACTTCTTCAAATTCGGAAAACATTTTGTGATCTCCTCAACTTCTTCACCTTTAAACCTATCCGTTATCGAAGGGTTCATAAGATTCAAACAAGTAAGTCTACTTGCACTCATAGGATAAGTTCTCAACACTATAGGAATATCATCAGTCCAACAATAAAAACTCGACAAATCTAAATCAACTAATTCCCCACAGTTCTCAAAAACTGGAGAAATATCGTCTCCAGGGCCCACCACTGGCCGCTGATGCCATCTAACTAACTTAATCTGACGGATCAGCGGCCAGTGAGGGGCCAGAACCCTAATAGCATTAGGGTTCCTAGAATATATCACAAGGGACAATACATTAGGAAACATCTGCCTCAAAAGCCTCAAAAGCTGCGCAAAAAGCGCAACAAGGCCACCCGACAAAAGCGGGTGGCTCCAGGGTGATAATAAAGACAAGTCTAAATGAGTGACAGGTCTAAAACACTAAGGGAGCATAAAAAGGTCACGTGCATTGCCACGTAGGGTTAAAGAGGTACGTGTGGACCTGTCTAAAGAAAGCCATTTTGATACACACCAATAGGGATCACTTAAGATCCGTTAGAGGATTACAACAAGTAGGGTAATCAAGAATAAGAAACAGATCACCGAAACATTGATTGTATCATCAAATTGTGGAATTTGTTATGAATGTAAATGATAGAGAATTTAGAAAGAGAAATTACTGAATTGGAATGAAATATAACAAAGTATTTAAAAGAGAATTTGGCGCCAAAGTTAGTTGATGGCTGTTGGAGAGTATCACGTGCAACTCACACTTCTGAGATAACTCTCATTCATGTGCTCCTCACGTGCCAAACAGCCACAACTCATTTGTAGCTTATCATTCCATTCCCCTTAGAAAAGCAACTTGTCCTCAAGTTGTGCAATCAAATTCTGGAAACCTCTTCTGCAATTCAGTAATGGATTCGCATGTAGCATCATCCATTGTTCCATTAGCCCACTGTACCAGTACATATACTTCAGCCACATTACCCTTTCTTGCCAATCTTCTATCCAAGATGGCAACTGGCTCAACCATGAATGATCTGTTAGTATCACAAGGAGGTAAGCTTCCACTCTGCTGATTTGGACTTGGATGCCTGCATTTCTTCAATTGAGACACATGGAAGACATTGTGTATCTGAGAATCATTGGGTAACTCCAGCTTATAAGCTACTTGCCCCACCTTCAGTATGATTTGAAATGGTCCAAAATACTTAGGAGAGAACTTGTTATGTCTTCCCTGCCTTATTGAAACTTGCCTGTAAGGCTGCAACTTCAAATACACCCAATCTCCACATTCAAACACCTTGCCAGTTCTGTGTTTGTCAGCATGTGACTTCATCCTATTCTGAGCTCTCTTGAGGTGGAACTTCAAGGTTTCAATAGCTGCTTCCCTTTCACTTAAGGTATTGCCCACCATTTCCACCTTACTTTCTCCTCCAATGTATGGTATATGAATAGGTGGTGGATTCCCATAAACTGCTTCAAATGGAGTGGTGTTAACTGAGGTATGGAAGTTTGTATTGTACCACCATTCAGCCATAGACAACCAATTGCACCATTGTTTTGGCTGTTCCCTAGTCATACACCTCAAATAACACTCTAAGCTCCTATTTACCACCTCAGTTTGCCCATCAGTTTGAGGGTGGTAGGAAGTTGACATTCTCAATTCCACCTTCAACAGTTTGAATAACTCCTTCCAAAACAGACTCACAAACACCTTATCTCTATCTGAGATGATGTTTTCAGGTAGGCCATGTAGCTTGTAGATGTTATTTAGAAATAAATGTGCCACTTGTGATGCAGTGAAGGGGTGTGACAAGGCCATAAAATGGGCATACTTGCTTAACCTGTCAACCACTACAAAGATAACATCTTTACCTTGTGATTTGGGAAGACCTTCTATGAAATCCATTGAAATACTTGTCCAGGTGCTTGTTGGAATGAACCCTGGATAAGCTTCCAAATTTGGTTTGAATCTTTGGCATACATCACAATCTCTGACAAACTGTTTGATTTCTTTCCTCATCTTCTTCCAGTAAAACATTGAACACAGCTTGTGAGTAGTTACTTTAACTCCTAAATGGCCCCCAACTGAACCTTCATGAACCAATTTCATGATTTCATTTCTGAGAGCCTCATTTTTTCCCACCATTAGTTTATCTTTTCTTCTCAACTAGTGATTGCTCCAAGTATAGTGACCTTGAACATTTGAGTTAGCTTGCAGCTTAGTAATCAATTTCTTAAGTGCTTCATCCTGATTCCAACTATCCACCACATTTTGGTATAGCTCAGTTGAAATAGTTGAAGTACCAACAATACTTAGGAGTTCAACAGGGTTTTGTAACCTTGACAAAGCATCAGTTGTGATGTTATCAACTCTTTTCTTATACACAATTTCATAGTCAAACCCCATGAGTTTTGGTAACCACTTAAGTTGAGCTGGTGTAGTCATTCTTTGATCCAATAGGTATTTCAAGCTAAAATGGTCTGTTTTGAACTTGAAATGCCTATCAAGGAGATATCCTCTCCATTTTTCCAAGGCCTGCACTACTGCCAAAAACTCTTTTTCATAGGTGGACATTAATTGATGTTTGGCAGATAGAGTTTTGCTTAGGAAAGTTATGGGGTGACCTTCTGACTCAGGACGCGCGAAAGCGAATTGAGATAAACCCTAATCCAAGGGTGATATATGAGGCGCACCTCAAGGGAATAAAACCCAAACAAGAGTAAAGACTCTAAAGACAATTTTATTAATGATTTCCAGGAATGAATTACAATGATAATAAGCCCTATATTTATAGGAATACTAATCTTGTAAAACAACATAACTTAATTATTCTAGAATAACAAAAATAAGGAAACTAAAAAAAATAAACACGGCCTAAAAAGAAAAGAACCAGTAATTTCAGTAAGCTCACGATCCAAAAACAAGTAAGGCTACTTGTTGAAAAGTAAGGGTACTTGTAGGATTACTTGCTTAGAAGTAGGGTTACTTGGAAGGAATGACATAAACACAAGTAACCTCAGTATGTTTAGGAGTAGGATTACTTATGTAGAAGTACCCTTACTCCTATTACCAGTAATGTCCTCATCATTCCCCCTCACTTTAGAAAGAACTCACCCTCGAGTTCTCACTGTCAAAGGATTCATCTACCTCGAACAACCTCTTACGACGAACCTTGTCTTCAGAAGATTTGCGCTTCACATTAACTCGAGTACTCTCTTTATGTTTCTTTACACGTCTACCACACTCCCAACGATTAACCCATGACTCTAAACATCGGTTGGTGTATTCCTTATCAACGATCATAAAATCTTCAATTGCAATAAAAACAATTTCTTTGTTCACCGTTGTTGAAAATTTTATTGGTTTCTTTAATTCAATTTTCTCAATCAGCCCAAAATCAAAATTATAACGCGTGGTACCTTTAATAACTTGGACTAGGTGGCTTCATCTTTAAGATTCTTCAAAACCCTAGAATCCTTTGTCTTCTTCGGTACTTCGATCGATACTTCAGCTATTGCTACATGTTCTTGTTCTTCCAATACTTCGGCCTTTACCAACCTTCCATCAACTTTAACCTCAGTCTTTGGTAATTGTGGTTTTACTTCGGATGGAACCATAGCAATTTTCTTTCCTTCCCATAAGAAAAAGTAAAGATTACGCCCTAGATCATAAAAACCTTGAACTTCTTGTCGCCATGATTTTCCCAACCGAATATGACAATCCTCCATATCATCCAAATAACAAAACACTTCACGTTTATAAGATTTACCAATAGATATTGGAACCCAACAAACTTGTGTTTTTCTAATTGGACAAAACTCAATTGGCAAATTAAAATAATTAACCAATTTTCTCGATACCAAATTCCTAGCCCCATAATTGTCAATAATTAAAGAAAATACCTTATTATTGATCAAAACCTTTGAATGAAACAATTTGAATGTTGCTAGTCGAATCTCCATCTTCATCTTTTCCTCCCATTCATCCACCCTCCTATTGTTGAACGGGGATTGGTTGCTCCTACGGTTGTCAATAGATCCGCCTATTGTTGGACGAATTATTGAACCTCCATAATTGCTACCCTCACGATTCTTGTGGATTGATGCCCCACCTACGATCACGGAACGTATTTCTTTTAGCATAGTGTAACAACTGTCAAGTGTTTTCATGGATTTGGTAAAACCATGATCCATGTACTCTCCAAACCATACCCCACCAACAGTATGGATTTTTGAATCTTCTACACCATTCACCATCTAGGATACTAACAAGCTGTTTAATTGACGTAGAACCTTCTACACCAATTACCACCAGGATACAACGTGTCTCTGATGCCAACTGACGCAGGACGCTCGGAAGCGAATTGAGATGAACCCTAATCCAAGGGTGATATATGAGGCGCACCTCAAGGGAATAAAACCCAAACAAGAGTAAAGACTCTAAAGACAATTTTATTAATGATTTCCAGGAATGAATTACAATGATAATAAGCCCTATATTTATAGGAATACTAATCTTGTAAAACAAGATAACTTAATTATTCTAGAATAACAAAAATAAGGAAACTAAAAAAAATAAACACGACCTAAAAAGAAAAGAACCAGTAATTTCAGTAAGCTCACGATCCAAAAACAAGTAAGGCTACTTGTTGAAAAGTAAGGTTACTTGTAGGATTACTTGCTTAGAAGTAGGGTTACTTGGAAGGAACGACACAAACACAAGTAACCTCAGTATGTTTAGGAGTAGGATTACTTATGTAGAAGTACCCTTACTCCTATTACCAGTTAATGTCCTCATCACCTTCCTGAAAGAGTACTGCTCCAATTCTCACACCAGATGCATCAGTCTCAATAGTGAATTCTTTGTTAAAGTCTCAATAATGAATTCTTTGTTAAAGTCAGGTAATTTCAACACTGGTGCACTAACCTGGCTTGTTTGAGGTCTTCAAAAGATGTTTGTGCATCAGCAGACCAAACAAAAGCACCCTTTTTCAACAATTGAGTTAAAGGCTTACTCACAGTAGCATAATCTCTTATAAACCTCCTATAATATCCTGTTAATCCCAAAAAAACCCCCTTAATTGCTTGATATTACTAGGAGTAGGCCAATTTGACATAGCCTGGATCTTTGTTGAATCTGTGGTAACACCTTTCTCAGATATAACATGTCCCAAATACTCAACTTGTTCAGTACCAAACACACACTTACTAAGTTTGGCATATAGTTTGTGAGCTCTCATGGTTTCAAGGATCATTTTAAGGTGAACAACATGTTCTTCCAAACACTGACTATAAATGAGAATATCATCAAAAAACACCGATGTGAACTTTCTAAGGAAGGGTTTGAATACCTCATTCATCAGTGACTGGAATGTTGAAGGAGCATTTGTCAAGCCAAATGGCATTACCAAAAACTCATAGTGGCCTTCATGAGTCTTGAAAGCAGTTTTGGCCACATCTTTTTCATCCATTCTGATTTGGTGATAACCAGATCTGAGATCCAATTTAGTAAACAGCTTTGCTCCATGCAATTCATCTATGAGCTCTTCTATAACTGGAATAGGAAATTTGTCCTTGATTGTTTGCTTGTTTAACTGCCTATAGTCCACACACATCCTCCAGGTGCTATCTTTCTTCTTTACCATAACAATAGGAGAGGCAAATGGACTTTGACTTTTCTTAATGACACCAGATTCCAACAGTTCCTTGACCATACTTTCTATTGCATCTTTCTGAGTGGGAGGATGCCTATAAGGCCTGATGTTCACTGGTAGAGCACCTTCTACCAAAGGAATCCTATGGTCATGTGATCTGTGGGGTGGTAGCTCAGTGGGTATGTCAAATACATCTTCATATTCATCTAACACAACTTGTATTTCACTTGCCACTGAATTAGGAACTCCTTCTAGCTTCATACAAGAGGTTGCACTTACAGGGTACACACACAAAGCCATTGAGTGAAACTCTGCTTGCACCATTTGCTTAGTAACTTTTTTAGTGTTTTTGTCATTCAACCATTCCAAAGTAGGTCTATGAGTTCCTCTTAAAGATACCCTCTTTCCTCCCCACTTAAACTCCATTCTCAGCTCATTGAAATTACACTTCATATCACCTAATGTGGCTAACCACTGGATTCCCAACACCATGTCACAGCCTCCCAAAGGCAACAACAACATCAGTGGTAAAAGCAGTATTGCCAAACTTCCAACTAAAGTTCTTGCATTCAGAAGTGGTCAATAACTTGTTTCCATTAGCCACAGTGACTGCTAAAGGCCCAGTTGGTCTAATTTGACACCCAATTTTCTGAGCAATGTACTTGTCTAAGAAGTTATGTGTGGATCCACAGTCAATCAAAATATGAACCACATGCTTACCCACACTACCCAACACCCTCATTGTTTGAAGGTTACTTGTTCCAGTTAAAGCATGTAGTGAAATTTGGGGTGGTACCTCTTCCTCATGAACTACTTCTTTGTTTTCCTCTGTTTCATCCCATTCTTCCAGCACAAGATCTTCATCATCAGGCAATACTTCTAAAGAAAACAATTGACCAACACACTTATGGCCTGGAACATATTTCTTGTCATAGTAAAAACACTGGTTTTGTGCCCTTTTCTCAGCATACTCTTTTTGAGTCAATTGTCTTCTACCTTGTGGATTGTTTGGTTTAGCATACCCCCCATTAGTATTATTTGGTATAGCCACTATATTATTTGGTCTTACATTCATATTAGCATTTCTAAACCCCTGAACAGGTCTATCATTGAATCTTGAAACTAGAGTGGCTAATAAAGGAGTATACCTTGATTTCAATGCAATCAAAGTCTGTTCTTGCATTTTGGCCATGTAGAACACATCAGTCAAAGTATTGAGAGTGAACATCCTTATCTGCATGCTAATTTCATCTTTCAATCCACCCAAGAACAAACTAATTGAATGTTTTTCATCCAAATCTACCATGTTCAACAAGGATTCAAACTTCTCTTGATACTCCTTCACAGTTCCTATTTGCTTCAATTTCTTTAATTCCATTAAAGGATCTTCAAGAACAGTATTGAACCTTTTAGAACCTCCCTTTCATACACTTCCGAAGAACAATCTTCCCCAAACCTTGTGCAAAATTGCTGATGCCATATCAAAGCTTTATCATAAACATGCATGGACACCAACTCAATCTTATCTTCCTTTGCCACACCATCAATCTTAAAGAATTTTCTACATCTGTAAAGCCAACCCTTAACATCTTCTACATTGAACTTAAGGAATTCAATTTTTGACATCCTACCATATCCCCTTCCACCACGATTTCTTGCATTATCACTACCACTATGAGTGTGACTTCCTGCATGATTACCTGTACCTTCCCCATTCTTTAACCTCTGAATTTCTTGACTAATGGCATTCTGACCAACCAAGAATCCAATCATGTTTTCTTTCATTTCAATCATTGCTTCTTTCAATTCATTAACTGCCAATTGTAAAGAATCCATGGTAGGAGGAACAACCATCACTTCTTGTATTCACCATACTATTGGTACCACTAGTACTCATCAACACATGGACTAATGATCACCAATTCTATCCTTGATTACTCAACTCAATTGCTTCTGGTCAGCTTGTTCAAAACTAGAGGATTTAAGCAGCCAATGCGCTAGTCTTGTGACCGTACAATTAGTTGACACTAATCAGATGTAAGAAGGATAGTCGAAATTAGTGGTGACTAATTTCTTGCTGGAAACTCTGTTCTTGCCGGAATTTGAACAGAAAAGATCACCGGAAAATCAAGATTGTCAGTTTAACAATCTTGAAGATAGTAGTACCTGAAAAGAGGATACTGATACCACTTGATACACACCAATAGGGATCACTTAAGATCCGTTAGAGGATTACAACAAGTAGGGTAATCAAGAATAAGAAACAGATCACCGAAACATTGATTGTATTATCAAATTGTGGAATTTGTTATGAATGTAAATGATAGAGAATTTAGAAAGAGAAATTGTTATTGATCAAGACTGAATTGGAATGAAATATAACAAAGTATTTAAAAGAGAATTTGGCGCCAAAGTTAGTTGATGGCTGTTGGAGAGTATCACGTGCAACTCACACTTGTGAGATAACTCTCATTCGTGTGCTCCTCGCGTGCCAAACAACCACAACTCATTTGTAGCTTATCACATTTATGGGAAACTAAGCTGGCGGCGTTGCGGCTGCGGGTGTCGGAGATGGCGGCGATTATGTTGGAAAGGATGACGTCACGGAGGTCACTGATTGTTGTGGTGGAGAAGGACATTTTCTCTTTCTTTTTTTAGGTAAGTGTTTCAGTGATGTGTTTTTGTTTATTTTTGTTTGATGGATGTGAGTTTATAGGATAGGGTTGTGAGGATAATATGGTATACTTTTATTTTTCTTTTTTCAAAATTCTTTTTTCATTTGTGTAAAGGTGTGAATAAGCCGAGTCGTTCGTAAAAAACTCGCGTGAGCTGAACTTTAGCTTGACTTTAAGTTTAGCCTCATTTAATAATCAAGCTCGAGGTCACGCATTATGCATAATGATCGATTAGATTTGTGAGTTTAAACGAGCCTTATAATTATGCACATATTTATTGTATATGAATAGAGCTATGGATAAACTAGGTCGAGCCTTGTGTGCTTAACGAGTCGAGTTTTATTTTATTTATTTATTTAACTATTTATTTTTTTTTCATTTGACGTTTCATAAGAATTAGTTAAGCCCGAGCTAATGATTTTTTTCATGATCCGAGCTCGAGCTAAAAGTTTCGAGTCTGATTTGGAGACTTCTTTTTTAAAATGAAACCTATATTTTAACATCTTATAAATTATATTTATTTCGTATAGTTTATTTTAGATTTTGTTTTTGAAAAAAGAAGATACCTTTAATAACGGAGTAAAAATTATAACAGGTATGTAATTTTACGTTAACTATCTTTACTACATATAAAGAAAAAATGGTCAAACTTTAGTCTTGCTTAAAAACTAAAAAGAGTAAATTGCAAAAATCCTCCCCGTGGTTTGGCCAAATTGCACATACATTCTCTGTCGTTGAAAGTGCATAGTCCATGTCCTAGTAAGAAACTTTGGTGTGCAAGTCTCATCGTTGCATGAACTAAAATGACCAAACTACCCTTATCTTGTTTCCCAGTGATTTTCTCTTGAATTCTTATTGTTCTTTAAATATAATAAAAGATAATTTTCAGATTTATTTCACCATACACATAACCTCTCCACCTAAACACTTTTAATAACACAAGAAGATAATGATTTAGCATCGAAAATCATCATCAATAACAACATAAATTATCAACCAACATGTAAAGAACCCTAAACATACACTCTTTTATAAATTCAACAATACCCAATCTTCTCAACCACTTAGCCTTATTTTTCACCTCATGCATAATAACACTTAACCTTTTAATTAACAAACACGCCAACATAAAACAACTAATCCTAACCCATTGAATAGAGATAAATTTAATTAAGCCTAATTCGTTCGATTTTTTCATAAAGGAATGAGTTCGGGTAGGTATGGTGACAAGGGTATTGATGGTGGTGGTGGTAGTTGTGTGGCTACATCCAACGACGGGGAAGGTTTTCACGCAGTAGGTGGTTGACGGTAGAGGTAGTGGTAACTAGGGTTAGGGTTAGAAGTAGTGTTAGTTGGCGTTTGTAAAAAGAAACTGGGTTTTATTTTATTTATTGATTTATTTATTTTTCATGTGTATGATAAATAAATTTTGGGTAATGGTTTTGATGTTAAACTTAGAGTCATTTGTCTTTTATTTTAGCGTTTTTTGGTATTCATTTGTAGATTTGTGTTGAAGACTTAAATAAATGAACTGAGATATTTATTGTGTTCTTCATGTTTTTCAATTTTGTTTAAAGAAAACTAAAAACTTAAAAGGAAAATTAATATGGAAGACAAGGGCAGTTTAGTCATTTCATTTCATTTAAAGACGAACCTTGCGGACCAAAGTTCTCACAGTGACTGTCTCTGCACTTTCAAAATGACAGGGATTGCACCTACAATTTGGCCAAACCACATGGTTGAATTTTGCAATTTACTCAACTTAAAAACTTAAAAAAATGAATAATGTTGTTTGACTAAGATACCCTTTACTTATAAAATGCAATACAATTTATTAATTATTTAAATACTTAATTACAATTTAATCCACAAATTTTCTCCACTTTCACTTACATATGTATATAAAAAAAACATACACATAAACAAATTAACGCTATTATACACTGTTCTCAATATACGCGAGTAATCACCTAGTTTAGTATTTATTTAAAATCTTAATTCACTATACTCCTTTAGTAATACCTCTTTTGAAAACTCGTGATCGTGTAGTGGGTTTATTATGCTAGTTGTTTCTTTTGAGTTAAGTTATAATGTAATAATGTAGTCTACAAATTTTGGTGTGTCTTTTTTTCTTTGATTTTTCATTTAATTAAGTTAAAGTAAAAATTAACGAAAAAAAAATCTATGTTCTTTTATATAGTCAACCACAATGGTCTAGTGGTAGGGTTACTTGTTTCCTTACAAAGATTAAATGTTTAAGCCTCGTTAAATGTGTACAGTTAGCTGTGTTTAGAAAATAGTCGGAAATGGTCTCGAGATTAACTAACTGATGCTATGTACATTTGAGTCGAAAAGACTAGCCTTCTCGAGTAATCTGAAAAGGAAAAACTTCATCCGTTTACCCGTTTAGTTTTTTAATGTTCCAAGTATTCCATTTAGTGTAATTACATATGTACCCTTCTGGGCTGGACCCAACCTGGTTGTGTGGGCTCGCTACGCCTTCTGGGCTAGGAGCCATGTAGCCACAAATTGCCGTTCAAAAAAAAATATGTGTATACATACATACATACATACATACATACATACATATATATATATATATATATATATATATATATATATATATATATATATATATACATATATATATACATATACATATATATATACACATATACATATATATATATATATACATATACATATATAGACTCCCGATCGAATGCAAAGCCTCAAAAAATAAAAAGTATACAAAGTAAGCACCAAGCGACACGTGTCCTCAATCTAGTTTACTCAAAATATCCGTTTAGGGGCAAAATCGTAATTTTACTCGTTTTTTACTTTTCCACCTCAATTTTCAAACGCGCATATCTTTTAAACGACAAACTTTTAGAAAAAACCGATTTCACCGTAATTTTTAAAATTCAATCCTCTTTAAATTGGTATAAATCTTGTTTAATATTTCAAACTTTTTTTTTTTACATATCAAATGGTTAGTGATTTTCTTGATTTTTTTGTCATTTTCGGCTCTATTTTTTACCCTCATAAATGTCAAATCGTTAAAAACTTAAAACACGAAAGTTTTTTATTTTGATTCACTCTTTACACAAGTTTTTGAATCAATCAAATCCGATGTCATATAAGTAAGATATCACACGCGAAAGTTGACGTTTTAATCATATTTGTTGCACACAATGTGTTTGATGAAATGTCTAGCTTAAAATTTTAGTGTTAAAATTGCGTTAAATGCATTAATTTTTGTACCACGGCGCATCACTAATCGTTTTATTAATGTAAGATTCAAAAAGTTTTTTTTTTCTTTTTTTTAACCGATGAACCATATTGATTGATGAACCTTATTAACCGATGAACCATATTAACTTATGAACCTTGTTCATCAGTTACTTTGGTTCATCAATTTCAGGTTCATCAATTTTTCAGTTTCATCAATTTCAGGTTCATCAAATTTGATCAAATGTTTGGGTTCATCATTTTTTTCAGGTTCATCAATTTCAGGTTTATCAAATTTTATCAAATGTTTGGGTTCATCAAATTGATCACAGTTTTTCAGGTTCATCAAATGTCAGGTTCATCAATTTTTTCAGGTTCATCAATTTGATCAAATGTCTCTTAACTTGAATTAGTCTCATATGATTACTTATAAAGGACTCATAGTCTCATACAGATAGTAGTTAACATGCACAATAAATTAAATAACATTCAATTGCCAATATTCAATATATATAACTAAATCCAAGTTATCACAGAATTAAAGCTCAAAACAATTAAAAGAATCTTTGAATTTCCGACGGGCAAAAGAAACTAAAATTTAATCAACTCTCTTTCAAGAAAGCAGGAAAATCTGGACGTTGTAGCACTTGATTTATTCCAGTCTCTTGATGTTTGTCTTTTAAAAAAGCAGGTGAATCCGGCGTTGTGGCACTTGATTTATTCCATCCTTTAGATGTTGTCTTTCCA